>JAWPHD010005220.1:0-168135 GCA_037043455.1 Cyrtodaria siliqua
ATATAATAGGGGACAACAAAAGTTACAAAATGACATATAATATGGGAGGACAAAAGTTACAAAATGTCATATAATATGGGAGGGCAAATGTTACAAAATGTCATATAATATGGGAGGGCAAATGTTACAAAATGTCATATAATAGGGGACAACAAAAGTTACAAAATGACATATAATATGGGAGGGCAAATGTTACAAAATGTCATATAATATGGGAGGGCAAATGTTACAAAATGTCATATAATATGGGAGGGCAAATGTTACAAAATGTCATATAATAGGGGACAACAAAAGTTACAAAATGACATATAATATGGGAGGGCAAATGTTACAAAATGTCATATAATATGGGAGGGCAAATGTTACAAAATGTCATATAATAGGGGACAACAAAAGTTACAAAATGACATATAATATGGGAGGGCAAATGTTACAAAATGTCATATAATATGGGAGGGAAAATGTTACAAAATGTCATATAATAGGGGACAACAAAAGTTACAAAATGACATATAATATGGGAGGGCAAATGTTACAAAATGGGACAAAAGTTACAAAATGTCATATAATATGGGAGGACAAAAGTTACAAAATGACATATAATATGGGAGGACAAAAGTTACAAAATGTCATATAATATGGGAGGGCAAATGTTACAAAATGGGACAAAAGTTACAAAATGTCATATAATATGGGAGGACAAAAGTTACAAAATGTCATATAATATGGGAGGGCAAATGTTACAAAATGTCATATAATAGGGGACAACAAAAGTTACAAAATGTCATATAATATGGGAGGGCAAATGTTACAAAATGTCATATAATAGGGGACAACAAAAGTTACAAAATGTCATATAATATGGGAGGGCAAATGTTACAAAATGTCATATAATAGGGGACAACAAAAGTTACAAAATGTCATATAATATGGGAGGGCAAATGTTACAAAATGTCATATAATAGGGGACAACAAAAGTTACAAAATGTCATATAATATGGGAGGACAAAAGTTACAAAATGACATATAATATGGGAGGACAAAAGTTACAAAATGTCATATAATATGGGAGGGCAAATGGGACAAAAGTTACAAAATGTCATATAATATGGGAGGACAAAAGTTACAAAATGTCATATAATATGGGACAACAAAAGTTACAAAATGTCATATAATATGGGAGGGCAAATGTTACAAAATGTCATATAATATGGGAGGGCAAATGTTACAAAATGTCATATAATAGGGGACAACAAAAGTTACAAAATGTCATATAATATGGGACAACAAAAGTTACAAAATGTCATATAATATGGGAGGGCAAATGTTACAAAATATCATATAATATGGGAGGACAAAAGTTACAAAATGTCATATAATATGGGAGGGCAAATGTTACAAAATGTCATATAATATGGGAGGGCAAATGTTACAAAATGTCATATAATATGGGACAACAAAAGTTACAAAATGTCATGTAATATGGAAGGGCAAAAGTTACAAAATGTCATATAATATGGGAGGGCAAATGTTACAAAATGTCATATAATATGGGACAACAAAAGTTACAAAATGTCATATAATATGGGAGGACAAAAGTTACAAAATGTCATATAATATGGGACAACAAAAGTTACAAAATGTCATATAATATGGGAGGGCAAAAGTTACAAAATGTCATATAATATGGGAGGACAAAAGTTACAAAATGTCATATAATATGGAAGGGCAAAAGTTACAAAATGTCATATAATATGGGAGGGCAAATGTTACAAAATGTCATATAATATGGAAGGACAAAAGTTACAAAATGTCATATAATATGGGACAACAAAAGTTACAAAATGTCATATAATATGGGAGGACAAAAGTTACAAAATGTCATATAATATGGAACAACAAAAGTTACAAAATGTCATATAATATGGGACAACAAAAGTTACAAAATGTCATATAATATGGAAGGGCAAATATTACAAAATGTAATATGGAAGCGTAACTTATATAATGAGGCTAATAAACCCAATGGTAATAAGTTACGTACCTATAGGACTGAAGAGTTCTTACTGTGTGGAAAAATATCTTCTAGCCAATGATAAGTTAAAAATTGAAGTTGCTAATCTTGTTAAACTCAGAATAAGCTGTCACAAGCTTTTTATAGAAGAAGGAAGGTATACTAAAATAGATATTAATAACAGAATTTGTAAGATGTGTAAAAATGGGATTGAGGATGAATACCATTTTATGATAAACTGTTCCCAGTTACATATATACTGTAAGGGCTAATTTCTTTTCAGAAATAACTGCTATTATTCCCAATTTTTCAACATTGGACGATAAGAGTAAATTTTACCTTATTCTCGGTAGTAATGATCATGATATCAACAATATATGTATACCATTTATCTCAGAGTTTTTCAAGTTTAGAAAGACAGTATTAGAGATATAAAATTTACTTGGATATGTGGTAGTATTTAGATATTATCTCCCTCAGGAGTGGATTTATATAAGATAACAATTGACTGTTATTATAAATATAAATAAGCATATATGGAGAGAGATATATGACTTATTTTCTTGCTTCTTGTTTTGTACATGCTTTGTATTTCACTGTGTATGTCTGTGTGTTTTGGTGATATTCCTACTGTTGGATTTTAGACCAATAAAATATTTTATTTTGATTTGATTTCCAAATGGTATAGCAAAAGTGGTCTCTTAAAGGGGTTAGGGTTAGGGTTAGGGTTAGACAAAATGTCTTTCAAAGAAAAGAAGATCACTTTCAATGAACAATAAGCATACAATTTATACATTTTACATCTGTATATTTATTTTTAATCAAATTGCAGTGATTTTCTTTGCTTTCAAATATATTTATGCCATAGTATGGTAAAAAGGCGTGATGACATCATTGTTCCAAGATGGCCACCTCCATTTATGTTCTTTGCAAATTTGCTATAGGTCATATCTCTTTTATTTTGCATGGCATTTTGATAATTCTTTCAGCTTTTTTCAAGGTTTTCAGGACCCTTTTAAATAAATTATGTTTGAAAATAGTACATCGACCCTTTAACACAGGTGCTCTCTTAATACAGGTATATTTTAATTAAAGACAATGCAATAAGGAACTGAAATCATGATCTTTCAAAGTGGGTGGACTGTTAATAGAAGTTGTCTCTTGAACAGGTTTGATGGTCTGTAAATTTGATAACTTGTGTTGGTAAGTTTTGTTGATCTTTGCCCATCCTTTTTGCATTCCAAATTCTGTAGTCCTAAGGTTATAAGACCCTCTATTTTCATGGACACAGTAGAGTGTTCACTTAGATCTGGGCAAACACTTTTGTTCCATTTGATGTATGTACTGAAAATTTCAAATATCATTTCTTCTTTCTGATTGTCTCTTTGTTCAAATCTATTTTTTTTTAAATCGTTATTACTTTGTCTCTTTGTTCAAATCCATTTTTTTTTAAAGCGTTATTACTTTGGTTTTTGCCTATGTTCTCATACCAAACAGGCAAGCAGATTGTTTTTTGTTTTTTTAGAAAATATGTTAAATATTTTATATTGTTTTGCGATACCAAATTATTGTTTTGCGTTGCCAAAATATTGTATTGCGGTGCCAAAACCCAATTCCCTTTGATGTGAAATCTCAGTGTGTGTCCACAAATGGTATAATCTGGAGAAATATTGAAAGCAAATTATTTAAAAAAAAAAAAAGAACAATTTCTATTTTAAGCCCCTTATTTTTTGCTGAACATCTGGTGTATTGACGTTAATCATAATTTCCATTAAAAATGTGACAGCTTATACAGGGTACACAGGTATAATGCCTAATTCAGATCCAATAATCATACCTGGCAATGACATGTCTTCATTCAACTATACAGTTCAACACAAGTTTGACACTTGCGCTCATTTTCCGCTTATTCTACCTAAAATGATCCGACAGCCTAACACATTAGTAGATTATTTATATTTTACTTCTAATTTCATTTTGAGGATTGGACATTATAAATATTATACAAAAAAAAAATCATTTATAGCTTTGTTTTTTAAAAAACGTGCTTCAGAACACGCGATCCAATAAGAAGTGTTCCCATAGGTAAACAAGTTGTTTAGGTTGATGTTACGTATCTGATATTACGCTATTCAAGGTCAGTTACATTCTTGACACAGATCAATAAAATGTTTTCGATTATGGGCATACGGGAACCAGTTATTTGTTATTCGAGATTTCAGCTCTGTCTTGTATTGTTAAGTGGACATACAAAAAACTTGATTTATTTGTATGTGTTAAAGGGACACCCGGCATTCTTAATTTATTTGTATTTTGATTGATTTCTTTAAAACTTGTGGTGCTTTGTTAGTTTTTCTACGTAACTTGCATACTTGCAAATCATTGGTAATAATAACGTAAAGACGCTGCATTCAATTGTAACCTTTTCGCCTCTCACTGCTGCATTGAAATCCCACTGGGTGGGAGCTGAACTTGTGAGTGAGAAATTATCGATTGTTAGGGATAGTGGAGGTAAACAGTACAGGTTCTACCCAGGAAAAATCGGTAGTCCGCCACCACTAATAAAACAAATCGAACGTCATATATAGTCTAAAATGTGCTGAAAATGACGTAAAACACCACTCAACCAACCAACCAACCATCTTTATTTTTACTACATGTATTAACATATTTTAACATATGATAATCATTACGTGGTCCGATTATTAACTTTTATAACCTATCCAATCCCTTCTCCAAGAAGCGAAAAGGGTGTTGGCCGGGGTATGAAATAAAAACCTTAATTTCCGCTTAAAAAGTTTGCATATTGTAAAATTAAAATATTAAAAGGTAATTTTAAACAGATTATCTAACTGATTCATTAAAAAATGTTTTTAAACATGTTTTATTGTTGAAATATCCATTTTAAGATCCTGCTAATACAAGCTTTTACATCGCTTAATGGAATTAAGGCGGAACCACGTAATGTTTCAATCAATATATTGAACTACCTTTTATTTAAATATGTGCAAACAGATTTAAAGTCAAAATAATACTGGATCAATAAATGAAGTTGCTAATTTATTTGTATGTGTGACAACTACTTCAAGATCGTTGTGTGTCCCTTTAAAGGGTCACATAGCAAGGGGCACATAGCAGGGCACATTGCAGGGCACATAGCAAGGGGCACATAGCAAGGGGCACATAGCAAGGGCACATAGCAAGGGGCACATAGCAAGGGGCACATAGCAGGGCACATAGCAAGGGGCACATAGCAGGGCACATAGCAGGGCACATAGCAAGGGGCACATAGCAGGGCACATAGCAAGGGGCACATTGCAGGGCACATAGCAAGGGGCACATTGCAGGGCACATAGCAAGGGGCACATAGCAAGGGGCACATAGCAAGGGGCACATAGCAAGGGGCACATAGCAAGGGGCACATAGCAAGGGGCACATAGCAAGGGGCACATAGCAAGGGGCACATAGCAAGGGCCACATAGCAAGGGGCACATAGCAAGGGCCACATAGCAAGGGGCACATAGCAAGGGGCACATAGCAAGGGGCACATTGTAGGGCACATAGCAAGGGGCACATAGCAAGGGGCACATAGCAAGGGGCACATAGCAAGGGGCACATAGCAAGGGGCACATAGCAAGGGGCACATAGCAAGGGGCACATAGCAAGGGCACATAGCAAGGGGCACATAGCAAGGGGCACATAGCAAGGGGCACATTGCAGGGCACATAGCAAGGGGCACATAGCAAGGGGCACATAGCAAGGGGCACATAGCAAGGGGCACATTGCAGGGCACATAGCAAGGGGCACATAGCAAGGGGCACATAGCAAGGGGCACATAGCAAGGGGCACATAGCAAGGGGCACATAGCAAGGGGCACATTGCAGGGCACATAGCAAGGGGCACATAGCAAGGGGCACATTGCAGGGCACATAGCAAGGGGCACATAGCAAGGGGCACATAGCAAGGGGCACATAGCAAGGGGCACATAGCAAGGGGCACATAGCAAGGGGCACATAGCAAGGGGCACATAGCAAGGGGCACATTGCAGGGCACATAGCAAGGGGCACATAGCAAGGGGCACATAGCAAGGGGCACATAGCAAGGGGCACATAGCAAGGGGCACATAGCAAGGGGCACATAGCAAGGGGCACATAGCAAGGGGCACATAGCAAGGGGCACATAGCAAGGGGCACATAGCAAGGGGCACATAGCAAGGGGCACATAGCAAGGGGCACATAGCAAGGGGCACATTGCAGGGCACATAGCAAGGGGCACATAGCAAGGGGCACATAGCAAGGGGCACATAGCAAGGGGCACATAGCAAGGGGCACATTGCAGGGCACATAGCAAGGGGCACATAGCAAGGGGCACATAGCAAGGGGCACATAGCAAGGGGCACATAGCAAGGGGCACATAGCAAGGGGCACATAGCAAGGGGCACATTGCAGGGCACATAGCAAGGGGCACATAGCAAGGGGCACATAGCAAGGGGCACATAGCAAGGGGCACATAGCAATCTTCAAGTTTCATCTAGCCTTAAAATGAGCATCTTGATTTATTAATCCAGTATCATTTTTGCTTGAAAAATTACTGGGAAATATAAAATAAAATTTTGATTTTTAAATTTTTTCTTCGTTATCCTGCCGTAGGATTAAATATATTATTGGTGCAATAAAATCAACAGTTAGAAATATGCCAAAAGAATTTGCTTTACTATTGTTGTAATAAATAGTAATGACTGGACTACCGTTAATGAAAGTTATTGAAACTTAAACGGGACGCCGCGAGTTTTACAAACATCAGTATTGCCGTGTGTCCCTTTAAAGTCAAAATGATACTTAATAAATCAAGGTGCTAATTTGTTTGTTTTTTTTTGTATGCCATGTGTCCCTTTAACCATTTCAGATATGATTATATAAATGTCACAATACAGAAAATCAATTACCACGAAAATGAGCGATTTCGAAGATCCTTATTACGGGTGACAAGTTGCAGGGGTACAAAGCGTACAAGTTAAGATGATTATTTCAGTTTCATATTAAACACTAATTTGTATCTTATTCATTTTTCTATCAACAAAGGCCTTTATGAAGACTTTCTTCATGAATCTAATAATTAGGCTCTCAAAGAAAGTATTCTTAATCGGAAAAACTTAAATACGACAAATACGACCCAAACATATAGTTATCTTACAAATGTAACTTTTGTGTTTTGGCTTCAAAGTGAAACGGGAACACAAAACCCGTATTTATGAAATCTTAATTGGAGTAAATATGTTTTAAAAAATTGTTGAAAGAAATATGAGAGTGGCGGTTATAAACTTATGATTGAAAATTTCACACCGGAATACAGTCTGTGTGAATAGAAGCATTATCTTTTCCTCACTAATCACTGGCATATCCGCCAGGAAGATTGGATAAATGAAATATGAATTTTTAAATTGCCATTCTTTTGTACGGAGAAATAATTTGGGTGTTGATCGATATTAATAACCATCTCAAATTGGACGGTGACTATTAAACATAGAGTGACACTTTGCTTGTAATAAATCCCCCGGAGTTTTCAACATGAAAAGCACAAAGAGCAAATTAAAATATTCAGTATCACAATGCTTCTGTGTCCAAGGCCCTCAGTTGTACAGTTTTATAAGTATGAAAAATGACAATTCACTGACTGAACCAATAGTATGACCTCCGGCAGTCCGTTTTGTTCAATCACTCCCCATCTATCTGCTTATTCATTAGGGAAAACATTATCACTGATTGGGTTCCTACACCAGCCAGTCGCGTATATAGTATACACTTAGGCAGTTTAGGTCGCGGCCTATAGTTCTTTACAGAAAAAATAAAATTTCATATAGGCAAAAAGTGCAATTAAAAGTAAAGGTGGTTGAGGGAAGTGAGTTACATAAAGGGGAAAGGAATTAAGAACAAAATATGAGACTTAGGAATAAAATATGAGACTTGGTAATAAAATATGAGACTTAGGAATAAAACATGAGACTTAGGAATAACATTTGAGACTTAGGAATAACATATGAGACTTGGTAATAAAATATGAGACTTTGGAATAACATATGTGACTTAGGAATAACATATGAGACTTAGGAATAACATGGGAGACTTAGGAATAACATATGAGACTTAGGAATAACATGGGAGACTTAGGAATAAAACATGAGACTTAGGAATAAAACATGAGACTTAGGAATAAAACATGAGACTTAGGAATAAAACATGAGACTTAGGAATAACATATGAGACTTAGGAATAAAACATGAGACTTAGGAATAAAATATGAGACTTAGGAATAAAACATGAGACTTAGGAATAACATACGAGACTTAGGAATAAAACATGAGACTTAGGAATAAAACATGAGACTTAGGAATAAAACTTGGAATATGTGGGAAAATGCACCTTTGACCATCTAATTTTCCAACAAAGTTTGGTGAGGGTGCATGCCCCCAGAATCCATAGAAAAACTTTGAATCTTCAGTGCTCAATTGAACAAACGTATGTTTTTCACTTACCTAATTTGTTTTTCTCTGGTTAGTTTTGCTCTTATCACAAGCTAAAATTGATTTGAATTGGATTTTATAGTTTGATAGTCACACCAACAGCTAAGGTCATATGGTGATGTTCTAGCTTCCTTTGGTGGAGGAAGACCACTGGTGCCCCTCTTGGCAATTTTCATGCAGAGGCGGGCTCCTGGGTAAAACCACCGACATTCCGCAAACCAGATAGATAGCTTCCTCACATAAAGATTTCTAGTCCCATGAGCGCTCGAACCCACATGGGTGAGGGGCAAAAGATTTCAAGTCAGAGACTCCGGGATGCCCTCACAAACTTAAAACAGAAGTTAATAAACAAAAGTATATCAGTATAAATTATAAAACCTGTCCTAGCTAAATACTAATTGATAAACCCATTATTCCGTGAGATGATTATGCGAGATTCCTACTAATTGGTATATACAACATGTATACTAATAATTAATTCCTAATACTAATTGCTAACAGCGTGATTCCTCGTGGTAATCAAACTGTGACTACATGTAAACCACATAGTTAATTTTCTTTGGTCTTACAGTTCAATAATTGTTAAAAAATGTTCAATGAAATTTTGACATGTAGCTTGTCAATGAAATAGCTTTAAAAGGAATGTTTACCTCCTCGCTACCATGTATAAGTGAATGAGCAGTCATTGACCTGATGGGATCTACCTGAAATAATTGTCGCCCCCTCTGCTTTGGCCACCATTAGTAGATGGGATTCTTCTGCTTGCACCAGTTAATGGTCCGTTCATGGCACTCCTGTTAGCCATTAAACTGCTATTAAACAACACAAAATGGCCAGATTCATGACCGAACTCGTCTCCATTTAATCCATCCTTTCACTACATAAAACTTTGCCAGTGCTTTTTGTTATTCTCTATGTAGAACTAAAACATCTGGTGAGTTTTCCTGTCCATTCACTGAACATTAAAGGCACATGACATTTCCATTTACTGAACATTAAAGGCATATAAACTATAGTGTTGTCAATCCTATATACAGGGAAACAAATTTGTCTCCCTATATATATCCAATTTTGGCTGATCTAGTTTAGTGAGCGTCTCCGTGGTCAAGGGTTAGCGATGTTGCATTGTAAACCTTCACGTCTCTCACCGCTGCGGATTGAGCTCTACTTGTGAGAAAGTGTTGATTCTTACGGATGGCGGGAGATGTACAGTACTGGTTCTACCCAGGAATAAGTGGGTGGTCTGCCTCCGCCACAGAAAAATCGACCATCATGGCCTAAAATGAGCTAAAAATTGCGTAAGTAAAACACCATTCTCAAACAAACAAACTGATGTAGTTGTTTACACATACACTCAAGAGATATGAAAACGCAACACGGGAATTTCCGCTATATATTGTATGTACAATATGCTGCTTTTAATCGAATGGTACATGACTACGTAAGACCTTTCCTTTTGGAAAAAATACTAAAACAACAAATTATACAGCAAATAGTATTCCTTCAAAGTTTCATTATTGACAGAGTACGCGTTTGGCGCAATCATGTGAGCAAACTTAGGATGCAACATTTTGTAAACTATTTACGTTAAATACAGTACTGGACTAGCTCAGTTTTTCAAAGAGCAACTTCAACATTTATGAAGTTCTTGTTACAAGGTGTAGTGTGATTAAAACGTCTACATCATCACAGTTGTGTCCTTTCTCTAATTAACTGCAACCTTTTTTTTACAAAACATCTTGAGGTTTCTTTGGAATATTATGTGCAATTAAGTGTGCAGTATATACAATAAATAGCGGAAATTCCCGTGTTGCGTTTTCATATCTCTTGAGTGTACTAATTCCTCCTTTGACAGAAAGGTCAAGGCCGTATGGATTTATATCGATAACTGCTTTATTCTGCATAAAGCCCCTGATAAGTTTTTCAGAAGAAGAAAATATCTGGTACTGTTAGAGCAGCAATATCATGTGTTCTTGGGACATGGATGTCCCCACATACCTAACATGGACAGTAAAGTTGTATCAGGCTCTAATATCTAATGTGGATATACATGTAGTAACCTCCAAATTGTATATCTAAATGGGAGATAATTAAATTAACAACGACAACTTTCGAATATAATTATATAGGGAGACAAATGAATATATATATATATATATATAGGGAAACAAATGAATATATATATATATATAAAGGGAGACAAATGAATATGTATATATATATAGGGAGACAAATGAATATATATGATCATAGATAGTTGCATCTTGGGTAATCCATCTTAACGTGACAAGGAATTCTTGTCTGACCTTGACCTTCCGTTTAAAAGTTTTTTTCCTGACACTGTGAAGACTCAAATGTCAGCCCTTGCGATCACTCGCAGTACTGCACTCGCACTGCAAAATTCTCCAAGCGTCTCCGTGGCCGAATGGTTAACGACGTTGCGTTGTAAACCTTCGCCTCTCACCGCTGCGGGTTCGAATCCCACTGGGAGCTCGACTTGTATGTGTGGAAGTGTCGATTCTTACGGATGACGGGAGGTGTACAGTACTGGTTCTACCCAGGAAAAGTGGGTGGTCTGCCTTCACCACAAAAAATCGACCGTCACATATAACCTTACGTGTTGAAAATGACGTAAAACACAAACACAATTAATACTCTTTTCTTTCTTTTTTTAAATCGTGACCACATTTACTGTGTATGTTTCTTCATTTTATTTATTTGTTCATACTTCTAAGTGCTGCTATGAGGTGAATGAATCTGCAGTTATTTTTTTATATTTATAATCTTAAGTTACCAGTATTTCATAATGAAACCACTTTAATTAGAAGTAAACTTGGATTATCAGCATAGCTATACTGGTGAACAAACACTTTTTTGTTACCTGACAGTAAAATATCATGAAATTAGCAACAACCAAAAATAATACAAAATTACATTTAAATAAAAAGGGCATTAAGTAGGCGGTGATCACTGATGGTTCTGCGCACCTGTGTATGTGATAAATCATTAAACCGACACAGTTTTAATAATCACTGAAAGTATCCTAAATATTCTAAATTGTCATAAATACAAAATGTTATTCACAGCCTACCAAACCACTGTGAAATTTATATTATAATATTTATTTTCCATTCATAGGATTTATAGAAAACATATGTGTTTAATAAAAACTATAATTTAGAATCTGTGTTTATGACAAGTAAGATTTACTTTCCATTATGGAAAATGTAAGAGGATTTGTACCGTATTTCCCATAATAAGGGCACCTCCCTTGATAGTTTATATTTGATAATATAATTAAGTCTGCCCCCTTGTCATTTTGCCTGGGTGCTTCTATTAGGGGGAATACGGTAGGTAATATCTAAGCAAAGTCAATAAACGCAACATCCTAAATCATCTGAAAGTTAATTAAAATGACTTTTAATGTCAAAACTGATAAATTTGTCGGCATAATTTATGTTCCAGGTATTAAAAAAACTAGTTATGAATGCGCGCATCAGCTATTTCTGCAGCTTAATTTGGTTGTAGATCTTTTATTAAGGTATTCATTTTGAGAACACAAAAAAAAGTATTTTCATCTGGGTTAAAGTGTAGTTCTTACACCTAAAATATAACTCTGTTTCTATAATAATACCTCCATGGTGGAGACTGTAAAGATACTGCATTTGAAACCTAGCCTGTCATCGCTGTCTGCAGTCTCTGCAGGTAAAAAGGTTCTAGGCCCATTCTTCATATTTTATCTTGTTGTAAATTGAAGATGAGACTGGCAGGTTCATTCCTGTTAGGCGCCATATAACCTTTCATGTGTTGATCCGCCTTAAAACCAGATTCAATTCGCTGTGGGTTCCAATCCCACAGGGAGCTGGACTTGTGAAAAGTGTTGATTGTTACAGATGGTAGACGGTAATACAGCACTGGTTCTACCCAGGATTAAGTGGTTGGTCTGCCTCAACAACTAAAAAATCGACCGTCATATATAGCTTAAAGGGAGGGACACATGGCAATCTTGAGTTTTATATCAGGCATTAAAATGTGTGTGTGTGTAGTTCTGAGGTTTATAGTCCCTCCACCAACAAACACGACAAGTTTCCCTGCCGCGACGGGCACAATTGAGTCTGGACTGAACAGGCATTAAAATTAGTACAACGATTTATTAATACTGTATCATTTTGACTTTAAAACTGCTTGCATATAATTAAATAAAAAAAATGAGAATTCTATTTCCTTCCTTATTTTACACATTTTTTAAATATATTATTGGTGCAATATTATCAAAAGTAAATAATGTGTAAAAACAATTTGCTTTGAACTATTCTAACAATTAATATTGATGATTGAACAAATGCAAGTTAAGAGAAAAACTAATGGGATGCCGTGAGTTTTTAAAAAATCAAGATTGCCATGTGTCCCTTTAAAATGTGCTGGAAAATGACTTTAAACGCCAAACAAACAAACCAATCAAATGTTTCTACTGACCCAGTGAAATGGCCACAGCCCAAATGTTTGTTCATTTTCTTTAAAATATATAGAAAACAGAAATACTTGTTCATGTCCATGCAATCTGATATCACTGCCAAAAAAATATATACCTAAAATGTCCATTCCCATTAATCACAAATGAGACGAGCTTCTTATATTGCATGTTAAACAGGACATGAAAATTTTTGTAGATGAACAATTTAATGCAAGATACCCTTTAACATACCTACCACCATCCGCAAGAAAGTGTTGATTGTTACGGATGGCCGGAAAAGTACTGTACTGGTTCTACCCAGGAACAGTGGGTGGTCTGCCTCCACCATGAAAGAAACGACCATCATATATAGCCTAAAGGTTTTATGTATACCGTCTGCCATCTGTAAGAATCAACACTTTCTCACTTACTGAAAATGATGTAAAACACCATTCATCAGCCCTTTGAGAAGCAGACATCTGAATTTTGACTATGTTTAGCTGTCGCTATGTCTGTCTGTCCAATTTCTCTCGTTTCTTTCTCACCTTTCTCACCTGTATTTAAAATGCATATCAGTGTTTCTCTGTGGGATGGTGGTGGCTGGGGTGGGGGAGTGTTGGAATGGGGTGGTGGGGGGTTGGGCGGGTGGGGGTGGGGGAGGGCTCAAGTGGTTAGTATTCTTGCCTTGTAACTAAATTAAAAGGTCAGTTGGAGGTTGGTGGTGGGGGAGGTGAGTTGGTCAAGACAAGTGATTAGTATCCTTGCCTTGTAACTAAAATAAAAGGTCAGTTTGAGATGAAACCATGGAAACACTGCATTTATGACCTTGAGCAAGTTGCTCCCAGTCCTTTGTCCATCAGGTGGAAACATTTAACAGTGAGCTCAATGCTCAACTTTATAGTGCTGCCACACTGGAATAATAGACACGACATGATACCCCACCCAGTCACAGTATACTGACACCAGGCCGGCTGGAACTAGCATTACTCTTTATATGTTGAGCGTCAAGCAAGGGAGCTAATAGAACAATTTGTATGACATCTTTGGTGTGACTCGGCAGAGGATCATATCCATGACCTCCAAGATGTCGGGTGGATGTTCTACCACTGGGCCACCACTGCCGTCATTATCCTGTTCATGTTCTTATATCGATAAGTTTGCTTCTTGTTCGACATTAAGTGGGTTAAGTTTCTCATGCTCGTCTTCCGATTCATTGAAATATGACGAACACTCGAGAAATGAATGATAATCGCCTTTGTATGTTAACAGCAAAGATTTTAATCGGTTTAATACCCACTTTCATATTTTATATCAAAATTTAAAAAAAAATCGGAAACTTTTCAAAATATTGATATAAACGTTTACTGATTTGTGGGATTGAACTAAAAGGTATATAACGTGAAACTCAAATAATGTGTTTCCTTTTATTTAAATTTGACCTACAGCCTAATTGTTGGCAATTACGGGTGTAATTTAATCGTCGCGTAAATTTATGCTTTCTTACCCCTACCACCTTCTGCCCAGCACGAGTCAATTTGTCAGTGAATGTAGAAATATGAACCGTTGTGAAATATTTATTTATTGCGATATTTGTCAGTCTCAAGCTATTGAAGCCAACACTTAACAACATAAATTCACAGTGATGTTATCAACGTTTAAGAATTAAATCACGGGCTGATCTTATCACAAATGGTGGCCCTCTTTTTGTTATGTTTTGTGACAAACGATGTCTTAATCTGTACTTTGTTACGACTTTTTGGAACATTAAACTCTTATAAAAAAACTTCCCTGCATGCTTTATGGACTTTCAAATGTTATAATGGTATTAAAGCAAGTAGAATTCTCCATGCATGAGTAGAAAACAACAAAGGATTTGATCAGATTGAAGCGTTAAATCCCGCGTCAGGAGTCTCGACGGAATCAGCGATGGAGTCTTCATGATTGAGCCATCTAATCTACCCCAGTTTCTTCCTTTATATAAAGACGTATTATGACATTTAGAACATTTACCTTTTCAAACGTATAATATTATTTTATGAGATTTATCGTTTGAAGAGTCAGAAGTGGAATTTTGACGATTTTATAATACTCACTGCACCAAAATGAATTAGTTAATATATAGGTTACTTATTAGTTTTATTAAGTTCCCGAAATTAGGCTTTAGAAGGCTGCATGTTTTCTGAAATTGTATCAAAGGCTTTTACTGGTGGGCGGGTTAAAAAAAAGCGGAAAGTTATTACAGTTTGATAGTGGACTGGTTCACTACGGTCTAATATCATCTTACAGCTGCAGTGAACTGACAATTAAAAATATCTGTCAAAATCATATTTTTGTTTGTTAGTTTGTTTGTTTGAAAGGCATTTTACGTCATTTTTAACACATTTTAGGCCATGACATTCGAGTTTTATTGTGGTAGAGGCAGACCATCTCATTTTTCTTGGGTAGAACCAGTACTGTATACCTCCCGTCATCCGTAAGAATCAACACTTTCTTGCGTAATTACAAGTTGAGCTCCCAGTGGGATTCGAACCCGCAGCGGTGAGAGGCGAGAAGGTTTACAGCGCAACGTATTAACCCCTCGACGGGTGTGCTTATAAATCATATTTTTTAAAACCTAACTCTGTGAGGTGATCAAATACGGTGTGCTTACACTAGAGTGCTGTAAGGTATTTGAACTCTGGATAAATCATCAAAGGGACATACAACAATCTTCATATTTTCAAACCAGTGGCGTCCGCTTACATTCTGGGACAAGGCCCCGGAAGGCAACACACATGCTCCAGAGAGCACCCATCTATACTCATTTGCAAAAGAAACTGGACACCTTGAAAATTTACTTTACACCCTATCCTCTTTATCAAGTGACAGTCCCTTAATGATTCATCCTATTGAAAAACAAATGACAACATGATATTGTCAATGGAATGATAAAAAGTTTGGTACCAAACATGGCATATTCATTTTGGAATTTGTCAATTTAATTCTAAAAAAACTTTATACAATTAAATCTAAACAAAACTCATGTCTACTTTCTTTTGCAACTGAGTATAGTTATTGTGTACTTTCATAATTGTTTAGGTTAAATATGAATTGTTATTGTTTAATTGTCATTGTAATTGTGCTATTTCTATTGGATGGAATTTGTATCTTGTCTTTTATGTTCCTTTTGTGTGGATGATTAGTTGGTGCGAAATGATCAATGACATTCAAGTCAGTTGACATCAATTAAAACATAATGCAATTTTCTGAAGATTTCTGACCATTTGTTAAGATAAGTAAGCTTGTGAACAATTCAATTATTTCTTCAGTTTCTTTCACAGAAACTTGGAGAATTGTTTTTTGTTTTTATGTTGACTCTAGAACATTTCCATCACTTTTTAGTTGACAGTAACTCCTGACCAACCTGCAATATCAGGCCATTGTTAAATTGCAATATCGTACAATTCTACATGATAAGCCCAGTGCAAAGTAAATGGAGAAATATGAAAGTTAACAATAAGACAGACATATTGCGCTGTATATGTCAGTAATAATGCAACTTACAACGTTCATATCTGGATAAATATTCATTTAAAAGTGAAGGTTTTTATGGAAGCGTCTTAAATGTTCATCCACTTGTGTATAATATTTACAACTGTACTCCCACGTCATAAACCTACTTTATTTATGGTAACTATGCATTATATTGGTTGGTTGAAAGGCATTTTACATCATTTTCAGCTATATAATTATGATGGTCGTTTTTTGTGGTGGAGGCAGACCACCCACTTTTCCCTGGGTAGAACCCCAGTACTGTATATATCCCGCTATCCATAGGTATCAACACTTCCTCACTTACAAGTTGAACAATGCATTTTTTTCCTATTTATATGTCGACGTGCCGTAAAACACCATTCATTCATTCATTCATTCAAAGAGATTTTTGGTCTGCCTTCTCAACCATATTTTTCTGCCGCTTTCTTTTTCTTCTTCTCACTGTTTTCCGCCAGCTCTGCTGTTGTCCCTTCTACTGGATGGCTGTTTTCTGCCAGCTCTGCTGTTGTCCCTTCTACTGGATGGCTGTTTTCCGCCAGCTCTGCTGTTGTCCCTTCTACTGGATGGCTGTTTTCTTCCATCTCTGCTGTTGTCCCTTCTACTGGATGGCTGTTTTCCGCCAGCTCTGCTGTTGTCCCTTCTACTGGATGGCTGTTTTCCGCCAGCTCTGCTGTTGTCCCTTCTACTGGATGGCTGTTTTCGGCCAGCTCTGCTGTTGTCCCTTCTACTGGATGGCTGTTTTCCGCCAGCTCTGCTGGTTTTCCTTCTTACTGGATGGCTGTTTTCAGCCAGCTCTGCTGTTGTCTCTTCTACTGGATGGCTATCTGTTGTGACATAGTTTCTGTTGAAACATCACTGTATAGTCCACCTGATGTTTCTCCTTTTTCCTTCAGAGTGGACTGTTCCTGGGACATTGCTGATATGTCATCTGTTATTATTCGTAGGCCGAAGCTGAGGAATATATTTGATTATGTTTGATAAGTGCCACTGGAAGGAGAAGTAATTAATTGCCACTGGAAGGAGAAGTAATTAATTGCCACTGGAAGGAGAAGTAATTAATGGAGAACAACTGTTATTGTCATTCTTTACTAACTTGAGCAAATGAACTGACATGATAATAACATTGCGCTTGGAACATAAATGCTGATTTAACACTATAAGACGAGTTTTACAAAGTTTGTACACTTTCGAAAAAACAGCTTTGATTGTATCGAGTGTTTACTAAAACTACGATTCTCCCAAATACGTGTCTAAAACACGGCGCTTTATTCATCTATTGGTAATTGATAACTCGGGAACCAGCCTACAGCGATAACTTCTATTTTAAGAACACATTGATTCCCCAGAACCAGCCGATTAGCAGCTTAATATAGAGAGCTATTTTTAGAACAGAGCCTATATTTATGTATTAAAAACATTAATTTTACATCGTAAATTATTGGTATACGCTACAAGCTTCGAATCTCCATACCCAAGCACCTGCTATTTCAGATAGTTTTTTTAGCTCTACTGATCAGAGATCAGCAGAGCTTATGCCGTGGTGCGGCGTCCGTCGTCCGTCCATCTGTCCGTCCGTCTGTCCGTCTGTCCGTCCGTCCGTTAACTTTTATTTGTAGCGACTACTCCTCTGAAACTACAGGATGGATATTCATACAACTTTACAGAAATGTTGCCCATGTAGTCTAGTTGATCCAAGCAAAAATTCATGTTGATGTGAAATCCAAGATGGCCGCCAAAGCTAAAAATAGATTTTTTAAATTCAAGTTTGTAGCGACTACTTCTTGAAAACTATAAGTGATATTGATATGGGACTTTTTCTAAAATGATCAGCATGACATTATGTTGGTCCTTGTCGAAAATCGTTTTGATTCGACGTTAAACGTGGCTGCCAGCGGCCATCTTTGTTTACATAGAGTTATATAGTAAAAACTTGTAGCGACTACTCCTCTGAAACTACGTGGCGGATTTTCATGAAACTTTACAGGAATGTTGCTCTTAATGTCTAATTGATCCTAGCAAAATTTCAGATCGGCCAGAAATTCAAGATGGCTGCCACAGTTAAAAATAGATTTTTAAAAAATAAGTTTGTAGCGACTACTTCTTGAAAACTATAAGTGATATTGATATGGGACTTTTTCTAAAATGATCAGCATGTCATGATGGTTATCCGAGTCGAACATTATTTTGATTCGACATTAAACATGGCTGCCAGTGGCCATCTTTGTTTACATAGAGTTATATAATGAAAACTTGTAGCGACTACTCCTCTGAAACTACTTGACGGATTTTCATGAAACTTCACAGAAATGTTGCTCTTGATGTCTAATTGATCCTAGCAAAATTTCAGGTCGGCCGGAAATTCAAGATGGCCACCATGGCTAAAAATAGATTTTCAAAATACAAGTTTGTAGCGACTACTTCTTGAAAACTATAAGTGATATTGATATGGGACTTTTTCTAAAGACATGATGTTGGTCCTTGTCGAAAATCGTTTTGATTCGACGTTAAACATGGCTGCCAGCGGCCATCTTTGTTTACATAGAGTTATATAATGAAAACTTGTAGCGACTACTCCTCTGAAACTACTTGACGGATTTTCATGAAACTTCACACGAATGTTGCTCTTGATGTCTAATTGATCCTAGCAAAATTTCAGGTCGGCCGGAAATTCAAGATGGCCGCCACGGCTAAAAATAGATTTTTAAAAAATAAGTTTGTAGCGACTACTTCTTGAAAACTATAAGAGATATTGATATGGGACTTTTTCTAAAATGATCAGCATGACATGATGTTGGTCCTTGTCGAAAATTGTTTTGATTCGACGTTAAACATGGCTGCCAGTGGCCATCTTTGTTTACATAGAGTTATATAATGAAAACTTGTAGCGACTACTCCTCTGAAACTACTTTACGGATTTTCATAAAACTTCACAGGAATGTTGCTCTTGATGTCTTATCGATCCTAGCAAAATTTCAGGTCGGCCGGAAAATCAAGATGGCCGTCACGGTTAAAAATAGATTTAAAAAAAATAAAATTGTAGCGACGACTTCTTGAAAACTTTAAGAGATATTGATATGGGACTTTTTCTAAAATGATCAGCATGACATGATGGTTATCCGAGTTGAACATTATTTTGATTCGACGTTAAACATGGCTGCCAGTGGCCATCTTTGTTTACATAGAGTTATATAATGAAAACTTGTAGCGACTACTCCTCTGAAAGTACTTGACGGATTTTAATGAAACTTCACAGAAATGTTGCTCTTGATGTCTAATTGATCCTAGCAAAATTTCAGGTCGGCCGGAAATTCAAGATGGCCACCACGGCTAAAAATAGATTTTCAAAAATCAAGTTTGTAGTCACTACTTCCTGAAATCAAAATCAATCAGTAGAGCTTCAAGGTCATTGACCTCTTGTGTTATAAATACTACCGAAGAATTGATGCTTTGCATCAAATTTTTCTTGTTTTCTATTGTTATGAAGCAGCCTTACCCATAGCTACTCCCTGGTACTCCAGTCAATCTAATATGTCACTACTAGACTACTGTCACTGCATACTTCAGATGTGCCGGACGAAGAACGAAGAATTTCTGTCTACAGCATTCCTTCTTTCAGTGAGCGTTGGCCTGACAGAGAAATTGTTACCTCACATACCATCAAGCCATCAGCCACAAGTAAATCACAAACTTGTGGCTGAATTAATTAACAGCAATTAACAGCTCACCAAAACTGTTTTAATATCAGACTAAAACTGTACTTTGCAAATTAATTGAATAGTAAATGAGGTGTGGGAGTTATGGATGACACTTTTTCCTGTTTGTTCATGTTAATGTTGCATCCGAGAGTGATTTACCGATGTTTTATACCATAGTTTATGTCACAAGGCTTTTCTTTGATTCATGGTGGTGTTGTTATTGAAGTGGTTAGACATTTGTATGTAAGGAACTTGATATACATAAACCAGAGTTTGTGATAAATCAATCATACCTGCACATTACATTGATTAATGTTTGGGGCGCTTGTTTCAGCCAAAGGTTTTTTGGACTTTTAAGATAAAATGAATCTACTACCTAAATAAGCTGTATATCCAATGTTTAGCAAAAAACTAAATTAATGCTGAATTCCACAAATTTCTGTATATTTCAGTGTCAGATTGTAAAACCCATCATCGCGTACAAAATTTACACGTTCTCAGGCTTTCGATAGCAGTGAAACAGATATTTTTAGTGGTAAATAAAAATACATTATTTTCCAAAATCGGTCATTTTCAATGCAAAATACTGCTGCATCAAAAATTTGAATTTTTTTTTTTTAGAAATTTTATCCAAAAATGGTTTTAAATTGTTGGATATCAGTAAGTTAAGACACCCTGAAAGTTTTATAGCAAAATATGAAGGATTACTGAAGGATTACTGAAGTTATTTAAAATTTCTAAATTTTCTACTGTCCCAATAACAAGGAATTTACCTAGGAAAAAGCCCCATCAAAAAATTATTTTGGCTGTAAAACAAATTTTCAACCGATTATCAAAAGTAAAGTAGTTTTATTTACCACAAAAAATGCCAGTTCTAATGATATATAACTGATGTATGTAATTATTTAAATTGCTCAAGTTACTTCAGAAAAACCTTTGGCTGAAACAAGCGCTCCAAACAATAGGAAATAATCTTACTGATGATACAGCTGATACTAACCACTGTCGGATGACTATCCGACTGTCGGATGACTTTCATTTTCCTTGAGTTGACATCTTATCACATTTGTGTTTTAGATATGATAAAAAATGCACATAGCATTGCAAATGTCAGAACGCCTACCCACTGCGAGTTCGAATTCCACTAGTAAATCGACTTGTCAGGTGAGAAAGTGTCATTAATCTTATGGATGGTGGGAAGTAAACAGTACTGGTTCTACCCGTGAAAAACGACATCCAAAGACACAAAACGCAAACTTTCCTGCAATGGCTTTTTGGATATAAAAACTTGTATTTAACCACTTTATACCAGTACAGCTTAAGACAGGCCCATTTGGGCTTTATGTTACAGGAAGAGCATCAACCTTCCCATTCAGGCTGTTGTATTAACCACTTTATACCAGAAGGGCTTTGACAGGCCCATTTGGGCCTCATGTTAACTAATTTATACCAATAGAGGGTTCATGGGGGCCCACTGGTCAAATGGGCCTCATGTTAAGATTACTGATGATTTAACCACTTTGTACCAGTAGACCAGGACAGGCCCATTTGGGCCTGATGTAACCACTTTGTACCAGTAGAGCCAGGACAGGCCCATTTGGGCCTGATGTAACCACTTTATATCAGTAGAGCCATGACAGGCTCATTTGGGCCAGATGTTAACCACTTTATACCAGTAGAGTCAGGACAGGCCCAAACCACTTTATACCAGTAGAGCCATAGACAGGCCCATTTGAGCCTCATATTAAGGTTTCTGTAAATTTAACCACTATACCAGTAAAGCCTTGACAGGCCCATTTGGTTCTCATGTTAAGGTTACTATGGAATTAACCTATTTATATCAGTAGACCTGTACAGACCCATTTGGGCCTCATGTTAACCACTTTATACCAGTGGAGCCTCAACAGGCCGATTTGGCCTAATGTTAAGGTGAAATTTTGTAAGTTTAACCACTTTGTACCAGTAGAGACTCGACAAGAACACTTTGGTCATTTGGGCCTCTTGTTGACCAATTCATACTAGCAGAGCCATGACAGAGGCCTCATATTGATTACTGTGGATTTAACCACTTTACATCAGTAGAGCTGACAGGCCCATTTGGCCTCATGTTAAGGTTACTTCTGTTAATCACATAAAAATGGGATGAAGTGGGCTTAATCTCCAGCATTAAGTTATTGCCAAGGGTTTAATCTGTAATTGGTTGCCATCAGTGCAAAACTGACCTTGAGATTCAGGGCCCTGTTTTATTTACATCAGTAGAGCTATATTAAGGTTTCTACTGTTAATCACATAAAAACGTGATGAAGTGGGCTTAATCTCCAGCATTAAGTTATTGCCAAGGGTTTAATCTGCAGGATTTTAATGTCTCAATTTAATATCTTCAGGCTCAATAAAAGTGTCTTAACTATTAAACCTCTTGATTTGATGTAATTGTTTACAATCAGTGCAAAAACAGACCTGGAGATTCTGGTCTGTAAAAACCTTGGTTGTAAGATGTTGTAAGATAGAGTTGTTCTGAAATTTTAAAATGATATAACTGTTTAATTGTATCATGAAATTCTTCATACAGTATCGTGGACTAAATGTTGCAGAGTTTGTTCCTGTGTGACCTAATTAAACTTATTTATCATGCAGATATGCACTTTTCTGCCTAATAAAGGGGTGACCTAATACATTTTGCTTTATTAGTTACTGACCAATAGAGCAAATTAATGCGGAATCTCTCGGCGTTTATTGTACGTAACGTTATCTGACGTCATGCATTTAATGTTGCCTGACTTTCTGAGAAATAGGTAATAATAGTAATTCATACAGAAAATGTGGATATTGTACATGGTAAATAGAATATTATGTCAGTGCCTTTTACTATCAAGTTTATTAGGCTCAGCAGAGCCTCGCCATTCTTCGTTTTCTAAGCGGTGGGGCTGGCGTGGCGCAGTCGGTAGCGCGGCGGATTTGTAACCGGAGGCCCCGGGTTCAATCCTCCGTGGTGCCACTGAGTTCCGTCGGTGTGTTCTTGGGCAAGACACTTTACCTTAGCCTCGTCCGTCGGATGGGGACGTAAACCGGGCGGTCCCGTGTATCGGTCTATCCTCCGAGCACGTTAAAGAACCATAGGAATCTATTCGATAATAAGAGTAGGGCAGGTTCCCGGATTCCTATGTATCCTTCCCCTCTCTCTGGGGCGGCTCTAAATAACCTGTACTGTGTTGATGAGCCGTTAAACAACATTCAATTCGTTTTCTAAGCCTCGCCTAATAAACTTGATAGTAAAAGGCACTGACATAATATTCTCTATTTATTTTACATTGACTATACTAAATCTCTCTGAACTTATTTTAATCACCCTCGTGTCTTCCTGGGAAGAGCCAGTACTTAGCAAATGCAGTTAAAGTGATCTTGCTCTGGGACACAACACACATGGTCATGGTGGGGATCATACCTATGACCCTTTGATCCTGAGTTCGACGCTTTACCACTAGACCACAGCGCTCCACTGAATCAAGTAGCATGATTGGTTTAGTAGAAACTAGGACAAGCAACATAATTATACACAATCAGGGGCCATATAATTATACCATATGGTCAATCAGTGACCATAATTATACCATACGGTCAATCAGTGAACATAATTATACCATACGGTCAATCAGTGACCATAATTATACCATACGGTCAATCAGTGACCTGAATTATACCATACGGTCAATCAGTGACCAGAATTATACCATACGGTCAATCAGTGAACATAATTATACCATACGGTCAATCAGTGAACATAATTATACCATACGGTCAATCAGTGACCAGAATTATACAATAAGGTCACTCAGTGACCAAAATTATACCATACGGTCAATCAGTGACCAAAATTATACCATAAGGTCAATCAGTGACGAGAATTATACAAATGAAAATACATTCTTTGACCTGCAGTGTTTTTTCCTTATATAAGTGGTACCAAAAAATGGTACCATACCCAATGGCAAAAAGTATGGTTGTTTCCCAATTGGAGTGGAAAAAAAAAAAATTAGAGGGGAACTTTAAACAGAAAAAGGGGGAAAATATTTACTTTTAGGGAAGGAGTAATAAAATACAACAAGAGAGTCTATACATGTGTATATATGGTAATGTGTTTGCAAAGTTATAATTCAAACATACAATATTGCTTTTGTTATTGTGAAAAATTCCCAATTTAAGGCAAGACGATGTGAATTTTTCCAGTTGAATAGATACCGGTACCATTTCCCAAAGGGTGAGAAAAAAATCGCTGACCTGTAAGCATCAACGAAAATACTTTCTTAGCATCCTGATTGTTCTCATTGATTTCAGGCGTCGGCAATAATAGCTTAACTATGATAGGTGTTATTACCGTAATCGCTGTCGCCAGTTGGCATAATATTCTTAAACTTTGCATTAAGAAGCATTCAAAGATGCATTGATAGGCATGTTCTGGTGTACAGTGGACCTACGGCGAAGCTTCAGTACGAATGAAAACAGAACAGTAACAGTGCTGTTCTTTTCCATTTCTAAAGAACCTAATGATATCATGCATGTATAATGGCCGTTTTATAGCACACCTATAATTTTCTTCATTACATCTATAATAGATAATAACGCAGGCACACCACATTAAAAAGAGTCTTAATACGGATTTTATTGCGGAGCAAGACTCCAATTACAGACTCCGAAATACAGACTCGGGGTTAAAACGAATGCCATTACTTATTCAATAAAGAAATGCAAATAGGAGTTTCCCCGTATTTTTGAAAATGCCTTTGATAAGAGTGCAAAAATAAATTACTTATTTGCTTAACTCGAGTAACCAAGTACATTCTCTCAAGTAGAAAAATAGAAATACCATGTAATGTCAAACAAGCATATAAATAATATAGTAATGTTTATTTCATCTTTTGCTAATAAAAAACACTTTGTGGGTATTTATAAGCAATTTGGCTAAAAGGGACTAACTAATAGACCAATGTATCAAAATCTTAGTAAATAAAATAAAATGGACTAAGGTTTAATAGAGATATTAAGTATATGGAATTTGTTTGATTCTTCCCCCTGGAATGATTTAGGCACGCTAATAAATCTTCATTAGGGATCCTGCTTAAACTTTGACCGAGGGAAGTCGTCAAGTTGAATAGCTATGAATTTATACCCTTATCGTGAATAAGCAATATTCATGAAGGATACTTGAAGTTTTTGTACTGTTTCAATAAATGTTTTTCTAACTAAGGCTTTTGTTTTAATGTTGCCATAATAACATTGAGGGTATGCTTCGTCATGGCCGTATGCATATGAGACAGTATTTGATCAAGTTGGGGGAGTAAATCAAAGCACTGAACACACTGGTACACAAGTAAACATAGGCTGTCTGAGAACAGCAATGCTCAACTATTCGCAAAATGTAATTGTTGTTTAACGGCTTATCAAGAACCTCATTACTCAATGTCAAGTAAAACCTCAAAGTGTTTTGAGAATGTATTGAGTTTTAAATTAACTGGTTTCATTGGTCCAATTTTTATCACTGAACCAATCAGAATGCTTCATTCATATTTTTTCATTTGGTTGTTTCAGTCATGACATCACTTTCTGGTATTATGACATCACACCCTGGTATTATGACATCCCGTCATGCCATTATGATGCAACTCGGTGAGTTCTGAGAACTGACTGAGCCTTTTAATTGTTTTGAGAAAGTGTTTGTATCTCTGTTTGAGTAATGAGTTTCTTGAAAGCAAGAATCACAAAATTCTAAAAATAAAATAATTCTAAAATGATTTAATAGACTGTTTTAAGTCAAAATTTAAGATTTTTACACATTTTTAAACGTCTTTATTACCCTCTCAGGGACACTTCATACCATCTATTTTAAGATAAATATTTATCTGTAGGTTTTATTTATCCATAACCTTATTTACAATATTGAGAAAACTTCTTAAAGTGATAGAAAAAGGTGATTAAAAAATGATAAAATTTGACTTGATATTGCTTAGAAGTTTTATGAATATGGACTCTGCTCTACAATTACTATCGAATAGATTCCAATAGTTCTTTACGGTGCTTAAATTAGAGGATAGACTCTGATATACAGGACTGTCCAGTAAAGTCCCCATCCAGCAGACGCACCCAGTAACCCAGTGGCGCCAGAGAGGCTCATGCCCGTCATCTCCGGATTTTGGAGCCAATCATGCTATCCATTGAGAGCCACCACAACCCCTAAAATATTTTAAATAAAAACAGTATAGTGTTTGATTCAAGTATTTAGATTTATTTTTCAGTTCCATTAAAATGTTTATGAGTTATGGCAACTTGCTGTCTAAACCTCTATCTATTTGCTCATGTATTTCAAGGAGGATTAATTACTTACACTTTGAGCTAGAGTTACGGAACTTGCTTTTCTAAAGTTGTTTTTCATGGCTACTTTATTCTGTTTGTGCAGTTGTTGTTAAGTTAATACAACTTTCAAAAGTTTCAATGTATTTTGTCCAAGCAGACAGGGGGATAATCCTTTTTGAAATAATAGGTAGAGTGATGGAACCTGTCACATTCACATGTTTGTTGCTGTGGAACACTTCTACACAATGTCTTCCTGTTTCATGGAGAGGTTCATAAGTTATAGCAACTTGCATGAAAACATTAATCTATTTGACTAAAAATAAAATAGGAGATACTTTTGTTCATTAAATTCATTCCATCATTCATTAAATTCATTCATTCATTCAGTCATTCATTCATACATTTATTCATGCTTATCATTCCTTCAATTCATTTATTCATGCTTTCATTCATTCATTAAATTCATTCATTCATACATTCATTCAATTCATTTATTCATGCTTTTATTCATTCCTTCATGCATTCATTGATTAAATTCATTCATTCATTCATTCATTCACAATCATTGATTCATTCGTCCATTCATTCATTCATTCAATCATTGATTCAATCATTCATTCATTCATTTATTCATTCATTCATTCATTCATTCATTCATTCATTCATTCATTCACAATCATGCATTCATTCACATTCATTCATCCATTCATTCGTTCATTCATTCATTCATTCATTCATTCATTCATTCATTCATTCATTCATTCATTCATTCATTCATTCATTCATTCATTCATTCATTCATTCATTCATTCATTCATTCTTTCTTTCTTTCTTTCTTTCTTTCTTTCTTTCTTTCATTCATTCATTCATTCATTCATTCATTCATTCATTCATTCATTCATTCATTCATTCATTCATTCATTCATTCATTCATTCATAATCATTCATTCACATTCATTCATTCATTCACATTCATTCATTCATTCAATCATTCATTCATTCATTCATTCATTCATTCATTCATTCATTCATTCATTCATTCATTCATTCGTTTGTTTTTGTTCGTTCATTCGTTCGTTCGTACATTCGTTCATTGTTTTTGTTCGTTCATTCGTTCATTTGATCATTCATTTATACATTCATTCATTCATTCATTCATTCATTCACATTCATTCGTACATTGATTCATTCATTGATTCAATCATTGATTATTTCGTTCGTTCGTTCGTTCGTTCGTTCGTTCGTTCGTTCGTTCGTTCGTTCGTTCGTTCGTTCGTTTGTTCGTTCATTCCTTACCCTGTATGGGGATGGTGGGGTATGAAGTATTTTATTCTTTCACGCAAGTCATTTTCTGTATTCTATATTTGCAGTCCCATAATGCTCGACGTGTCAACAGATTGAATACACACATGAGACAGAAAAAGTTGACTGAGGACAGCAAACAGCAGGTGTGGGAGGAGAGATTCAAAAAGAGATCCTCAGAACAGGCTCGCAGGGAGCACGAGGATTCACTCAAGTTCTTCCAGGTAGGTAACTCTGTGTGATACAGACAGGGTTACAGTTACTGTTGGTGATTTGTATAACTTCTGTAAAAAATACAATGAAGAGAGTGAGGAATTTTTATGTTTAAAATGGTTGCACATATTCAGTTGAGATTGACAAGAATTTTGGAGACTAAAGTTGCGACCACATTATTCTTGACTAAGTTTGGTGACATTAAAGAAACTAACCCACCAAATAATGGCAAAATTACACTACAAAACCGTTTATCAAAACTCTGTGGTCAGGTCATAAAATAGAAAGTAATAGATTTTTTCATGGGTTCTTAAAATACGCGCAATTGAATATATATGCGTAAAATGAATTATGAGTTGGTAACTCTTAATTCAAGCTCCAGTTTTGGGGTTTGATCTAGCTGGTTTCGATTCTCAAAATGTGGAAGTTATATATATATACCTCGTCAGTACGTATAGAAACCGTGTACATCTATTGTAGTACGTATAGAAACCGTGTACATGTATTGTAAAACTTGCCTGTTGATGCCACTTTAGTTTAGTATGTACCAAGTTTATCAATGAATAAAACAATTGCTGGATTGTTCTGAAGTAAGCTAAAATAAAAAGCTAAACATTTCTTTTTATTCTTGACCCAGTTTGCAGGCCTAACCTTATGATATAGTAGTCTTATTGATAGGACTTTCAGAAAGTTGCTTCCGGTAGTAAAAGTTTATGGTTTGATTAAACAAAATAAAAATTCCCCATGATCTTGAACATCATATTTTTTCAGAAGATTAACCCAGAAAATTACATTTGCATCATAAGATGCCTCAACTTGTTGTACAATCTTGTGAAGATAATTATTTACCATATATTCATTATTAAATGGACAAATTTTAGATAAGGGTATGACAAATGCGGACCACCCAGTTTTGGTGACTCCATCTGTCACATGTAATTTGTCAATTAATCCCTCACAAATGGACATAACCCTGGTTAATCTCTAAAAGGTTGGCATAAAATTATTAAAATATTTAAAATACTCCAGGGTTCATGTAGTTGAACAACAATTAATAAACTGAATTTAATTATCACCAATGTTGGATCTTGGTGGTCCCATTGATGATGTACGAACACAGGCAGAGAAGTGATCGAGTGAAGGTCTGGTGGGGTTCTGAAGGGATGTGGGGGGTGGTTACTAAATGGTTGTTGTTGTTATAGTCGGTGTCCTGTTAAAATACACTGTTACTGAAATATTTTCTTTTAAAAGAAGCAATTAGCATGTGTTTCGACAATAGCAGAAGTTGCAATTCATAACTTTCACATGACATCATCAAAATGATTTGACCAATCAGTGATCAATAAATTAAAAGACATCCACATTCTGGTAGGGGGTAAACTCGGTGTTTATCGTTGGTGCTCAACTGACTTTAGTCCTTTATAAAACTAGCTTGCATTGATAATTATATTAAACGCTATATTATTTGTGTACATCTATGTATCTTCTTTTGGTGTTGTCTGATTTTGAAACACCAATATGGATACATTTAATTTAAATCATGGTGTAATATTTTCATTTTTCACATAGAGATTGAGGATAAAGTCCGAGTAAACCCCTTTATTTTCGCCTACTGAATAGCTCAACCTACCGGAAGGTGACCGGATGTGAAAGTTATGAATTAGCACATATTAGGCCATATCAAATTAAATCCCAATTTATCATCCAAATTTTGGAAAAAATTGGGGCGGGGGGTGCAATTTTATTTTTTATTTTTTATTTTCCTGAGATGACATCAACATCAAAAAAATATTAATAACCAGAAGTATTATGTTTTGAACCCTCTCTTTATTACCAATTGTCACTGCTATAGCATGCATTTGTATTTATAATGATATAAACTGCCACATATGTGAGTTTTAAAAGTTGAAGTTCTCAATATAACTTACTTCTTATTGCTCGACGTCCGATTTGTTTACAAAATGTATTTCCGGGTATTTCCGGTTCGGGCTAAATATTAACGCATTTTCCGTCACGGAAAGACGACTCTTTCACAGTCAATTTTTTTTTTTTTTTTTTTTTATTATTTTTATTTATTTTATTTTTTTTTTACGGACAAAATAAAAATTATCGGGGCGGCATAAAATATTCGGGGCGGGCGGGGATGATAAACTGGGAATTCATTTTATATGGCCTTATGGGACCAAGTGACATTTCAGTATTGAACAGGTAACAATTAGTGACTGAGAAGCATGTAATTAATTGCATAGTGGTATTATAAAGGTTTAAATAAATATATCTATTTAATTTATTACTGTAGGCCTAAATTGAAACAATTATCTCAGAGCTATTTTACCTTTATCACCCTACCCCCACCCCAACACCTGTGACCACCACAGGTTTTTTTTATGATTTTCCAATTGATTGAGACATTTTGTTTCACCCTCCAGCTCTGACCTGTCATTTGCTCTCCTCTCATAGTACTTTTATGGTTTTCAGTTGAATTAAATCTTGTTTTATGGCTCATCATCCCCAGAGAGAGGGGAAGGATATTATAGGAATCTGGGAACCTGTCCTACACTTACTAACTTGTAGATTCCTAAAATGGTTCTATTGGTCTTTGTCCCCATCCAGAGGACGAGGCTAAGAGAAAAATCCACAAACTCCAGGTTCCTGTCTGAGTCTGTTTCATGAATCAATATGTATATTTAAATTTGGAGAGAAAGTAGAAACAATTAGATTTTATCAGATTGGTTATATTTTAATTTAGGAGATATGCAAACATGGTACAAGTTCTTGCATTATCTTAGATCTAGCCCAAGAATATACCAATGAAACTCAGTGTCACCAGTGAGGCTCCCATTACAAGTCCTGTCCACTGGGCCACGCCAGCCCCTAGTAGTCCTATCCACTGGGCCACGCCAGCCCCTAGTAGTCCTATCCACTGGGCCACGCCAGCCCCTAGTAGTCCTATCCACTGGGCCATGCCAGCCCCTAGTAGTCCTATCCACTGGGCCATGCCAGCTCCTAGTAGTCCTATCCACTGGGCCACGCCAGCCCCTAAGTTTTCACTGTTGATCTCTTGTATTTTCTCTTGATTAATTGTGGAGTGCTCGGTCCAGTAGTAGAGCATCGGACTCCAGAACAAAAGATCGTAAGTTGGATCCTCGCCGTGGCCGTGTGATTTATCCTTGAGCATGGTAATTAAAGGTGAATGGCCACCCTTTTTCACCCACTGTAGTATTATCAATTAACAAATTTAACTCTTAAACATCATATGACCATTTCTTGATAGTCCCCTAGAGAAACATATATTTAAAACCACTACAAAGTTATATGTAAAAATAAGTAATATGTGCATGACGTAGAAACTACTTTTACCACTGCGTGACTGCACGGGGAAATGAGGTAAATCTGAATTGTTTAGCTGCACAACTATTGCCAGATAATTGATAAATACATTTACCTGCGGATTAATTTACCTGTTCAAAGTTTTCTACGTCATCAAATAAAATCTAAAATCTTATTCCCGCTTTTCACAGATATAGCAATGTGTGAATTGTAAATATTTATTGTTGTGTATTGATTTTATTTAAATAAACATAAACATGTTCATGAAACAAAACATGGCCGGAGAACTTTAATCCACATTGCTTTGTACTGGTTCTAAACAGGAAGCCATCCAGATCGAGTGATTCATATTAAGTTGAAAGAACTTGTTTCACAATTGATGTAAAAGAAATATGTTAATTGAATTGAATTGAATTGGGGTTTTAAGGCGCACCAACAAATGAAAGGTTATATGGCGCCTAACAGGAATGAACATGCCAGGCTCATCCTCCATGTACATCGAGATAAAATATGTAGAACGGGCCTAGAACCTTCTCACCCTGAACTGCAGTGTTGCTGCAAATTCTATTGTAGACACTCCATTTACGCTGGAGCCATGTTATTGTTTTTCTGCCACTGCTCTAGTAATATGAGCGAGATGGCACCTGAAACAATGCAGGGGGCATGATGAAGACCTTTAATGAGCATGAACAAAAAATAATAAAATGAACATGAATTTGGAGGGGTTCTACCCTCTGCCTTTCCCTCCAATGGGATCTGCAGTGGCCCTATTCTTTGCCCCGTAACCAAACGGGGCCCCGTAACCACACGGGGCAGAAATATGTTAACTAAACTGAACTAAAGGTAACTGAACTCTCGATTAATATTATACAGTTGGCACATTACAATGCATTGTTTCTACCATCACTTCAGTATGAACAGTAAAAATCAATGTCAACTTTGATTATTTAAAATTAATCTGTGAGTCATTTCACTTATAATAAAATAGAAAAGTAAATGAATAATAACTGTCACCTTGGAACATGATCGGGCTGAATCCCCGAGGGGACCTGATAGTAAAAAAGTCCAAGAGATCATAAAAAACAAACTAATTAATGTTTTATGTCATGAATTTTTCATTGAAACTTTGATCTTTTCATTAAGAAGTGTTGACTTTATTTTGACACATGATGGAGAGGAGGACCCTCCCACTGTCACTGTGAATATCAAACTCGGCCACCATAACTCATACAACAGGGAAGTGATACTGGTCTTTAAAGCCCTATCAAGAATTTGATTATCTTTAATTAATATGGAAGTGGTTTTGTCTTGTGTACACAGCCTTCAACATGATACTGTGGCTTTGGCACAATTCAGAGTATATGTAAAGGAGATAAACAGAGCAGTTTCCATCTTTATGCTCCGAAAAAATTCGGGAGTGCATACACTGGCAGCTTTGTCTGTCCTCCCTCACATTTTTAGAATAGGGAGCACTCCACAGTTCAATGTACATTTCTCAATCATCAAACCCATGACATGCCCTTGGCCTGAATCCTTGAGGAAAAATAAATCACATCATCATTGTGTCATACATACCAAATAAAAGTATCAAAAAGCATTTTCTGTACAACTTTAGTCCCATTTCTTTAAGATTACCCCACCCCTCAAAACATGCTAAAAAAGCAATTTAAGCAATATTTCAAATGTCAATAAATAAAAAAATAAAAAATTCCTACGCATATCAGGGTCATGTCTGCACTCATAATGCTCTTGCATATCAGGAAATGCTAAATTTTACATACCTACTCCGGCGTTTTAAAAAGTTATTCCATGCTGATCACTCCGTGAGTCAAAATCAGCCATAATTTTACCTACTTTTTGGAAGTTTTTGATAGGGTCACATTTTTCTATTTATAGCCTCCAAAAAACCCAAACAGTGCATATTCCAATACACCAAAATAAACTTAGAAGTAATCATAACTGAAAAAAACATCAAACATGTGCTTCATAATTATTATAAATACCATCCATGGACCTAAAAGATCTTTCTGATTTACACCATGGACATTCATGCGAAACTGAGGAGTGCCCCCAATATCTTGTCTGGAGATTTAAAAAATCTTCAAAATTCAATACATTTTCAATTGTTTGTATCCGAAAACACCTGTAATTCTTGTCTGGAACATAACTTAAAAACTACTTATGGAACTGGAATGAAACTTGAAAAAATGATGGATAAATATGGTAAGAAGAGCAGTTGCCTTTCAAATGCTCAGTGAAGCACTATGATTTGGGAGACATTTGTCCAGTTTGCAGGAGTAGATCTAACTTTTAAGGACTATCAGTCGGCCATCTTTAAGAAAACCAAAGAAACATGGATGGGACTGAGTAAAATTGCATCAAACTTTTACTGTCTTTTTTAAGTTTAATTGTGTTCTTTTATAATTATTACGTGACACAAATGTTTTTATATGATGCAGGGGCAGATCCAGGATTTCATGTTAGGGGGCGCGTAAGTTTTCCAAAAAAGGGTTGACAAGCAAAAAACACACACAAAAAATTAAAAAAAATAATTGTGTGCCATTTTTTAGGGGGATGTGTAAACATCTTTTTTGGGTTAACAAGCAGAAAAACCCTCCAAAATAAGTTATTTTGCCATTTTTTAGTGGGGCTTAGGCCTTTTTATGGCAGGTGTAAACATACTTCAGGCCAGGTTTTAGGGTGTGGGGATGGATGCCAGCTCTGCCTCCCCCACACCCCCTAGGTCCACCCATGTGATGGATATGAAATCCACACTATTACAGATTAATGCCCCTGTCACACTATAGCGCGTTTCCACTGCGTTGGCACGGCGTTGTTTAATTTTCCAGAACGCCGTGAGATCGCAAGAAAAATCTGATATTTTTTGTGAAGATGTAGATGTCACGGCGTCCTCACAGCGACCAAGGCGTTGCTACGGAGCTCCCATGGCGTTCTATCGCGTTCCTACGGAGTTCTTGTTGGCGATTGTCTGCCCTCTCACGGCGCTTCCACTGCGTGCACTGCGCTTTCACGGCGCTCACACTGCGCTGACGGCGTGTTGAAGACGTTCGTTTGCACTACCTATAATTCATTTATACTATTTTGTTCGTTTTTGTCATGCAAACGCCGATGGACGCGGTAGAAGTGCCTTGGGAGCGCAATGATCGCCGTGACAGCTCCGTACAGTCGTTGTAAGAGCGCAGTAAAATAAATAACACTCCGTATAAGCGCCGTAGACGCGCCGTATAAGCGCGGTAGAGACGCAGTGACATCTCAGAGAACGCCGTACAATCTCCGTGCAAGCGCCACCGACAACCACAGCGTTCGCACTGCGACCTCTGTGCGCGCCCGAGGAGCTCCTGTGGCGTTGTAGGAGACCTTCCTGCGCTGCTATGGCGACCTTACGGCGACCCCACTGCGCTCTTATCAGAACACCGAGCGACTGCGTTTGTTTTGTGCATGCTCAAAGTGCGCGCCGTCGCTTGGCGTTCTATGCGATCCCAATGCGTCTACTGGCGATGCCACTGCGTTGCTGCGGCGATGCTTGCGATCGTACTGCGCGCACCTCAGCGTTCTGCATTTTTCTTGGATGCCGTGGGATCGCCGTGAGAACGCGGCCCTAGTGTGACAGGGGTTTAAGTAAACAGTACTGTTGTTGTGTTTTGTGGTCCTTAAATTATTTTGAGGAGTATAGAATGTAGTAATGAGTATACTGTATTATCTGAACATTCTGTGTAAGACAAGAAATGGCACTCTTCATTCACAGTATGGTTTATAAAAAATACTCCATGCTGACCAAGAATAATTGTAACAAGGTTTATATCCCAGCCTAAAGGCAATAGCTGAGTTATAAAATAGGGGTTCTGGTAAAAAAAATAAGAGTTTGTAACATTATTGCAGTATAAAAGAGCCTAGGAATGCATTTTGTTTTTTCTAAAATCTGTGTTTTGATAGATTACTATTTTAAAAAATCCATCTTTATGAAGATACCATACATTATAACTGCGAAACTGACCTAGATCATTTAAGATTTTTATTGGTATGTCACTTTCCCTGATATCAAACTTTACTTATTTATATTTTTAAACAGTCCACTAATCCCATTAGACATTGCTACTCATTTCCTAATCAGTTCAATCCTCCGTGGTGCCTCTGAGTTTCGTCGGTGTGTTCTTGCGCAAGACACTTTCCCTTAGCCTCGTCCGTCGGATGGGAACGTAAACCGGGCAGTCCCGTGTATCGGTCTATCCTCCGAGGACGTTAAAGAACCATAGGAATCTATTCGATAATAAGAGTAGGGCACTGTTCCCGGATTCCTGTGTATCCTTCCCCTCTCTCTGGAGTGGCTCTAAATAACCTATACTGTGTTGATGAGCCGTTAAACAACATTCAATTCAATTCAACTCATTTTCTAATCAACTTTAAGTATTGGTCAGTTAACATTTTGCTCATCTGAATTACTATATTCCCAAACACAGACATATTAATAAATTTGTTATTAGGTCTGTGTCCCAAAGGAGATAAGTGAACAAACTACTTATTGTCATATGTGCAGAATTCTTTAAGTTTGGCAGTAAATTATTTATGTTTGTGCGAAAGTGGCATGAAAAAAAAAAAGAGTTGTTAGGTAGGCTCTTTTTTACCTAAAGGTTTTTCACCACAAAAACTGCAATCACCAAAATGGGTATAAATCAATGCAATGACACAAAACTATAGAAATGTTAAAGGTTTTTCCTGATTGTTTTTCCCGATTTTATTTCCAATTTTCTTCGCATTTTTTTTCTAATAAAAAAGCATACAGGCGCAGGTAAAAACAGGATCTGCCAGGTTAGACGAAATTCATTTTTTTACCTTAAGGGTGCCCTCTGGTGAATATCAGAACAGTAAGAATTTTTAATTTCCCTGTTTTTTATGAAGACTAACATATATATATATATATTACTAGTTAGTTTCTGGAAAAATAATGATGGGTCGGTGATTTAACTTTTTCGCAAAATTAATCTTTAGTAATACACTCTCACAGTGCGGTTTTAAATTCTGAATCAGCTGCAAATTGTGTATGGCAACTTATATGAGTGTAGTGTGGTTTGCAGAACAGGTATCGATTTTCCGTCTTTTTTAATGTAATAAATCATACTTTAGGACGAAAAATTAAGGGTTGGGGTATTTTTATCACAATCTGAAAAATTAGTACATCCCTTGTCATTACCCCACCCAGTTTACTATAAATTGCATTTTTAGCTCTACTGATCAGAGATCAGCAGAGCTTATGCCGTGGTGCGGCGTCCGTCGTCCGTCTGTCCGTCCGTCTGTCCGTTAACGTTTATTTGTAGCGACTACTCCTCTGAAACTACTGGATGGATATTCATAAAACTTTACAGAAATGTTGCCCATGAAGTCTAGTTGATCCTAGCAAAAATTCATGTTGATGTGAAATCCAAGATGGCCGCCAAAGCTAAAAATAGATTTTTTAAATTCAAGTTTGTAGCGACTACTTCTTGAAAACTATAAGTGATATTGATATGGGACTTTTTCTAAAATGATCAGCATGACATGATGTTGGTCCTTGTCGAAAATTGTTTTGATTTGACGTTAAACATGGCTGCCAGCGGCCATCTTTGTTTACATAGAGTTATATAATGAAAACTTGTAGCGACTACTCCTCTGAAACTACTTGACGGATTTTCATGAAACTTCACAGGAATGTTGCTCTTGATGTCTAAATGATCCTAGCAAAATTTCAGGTCGGCCGGAAATTCAAGATGGCAGCCACGGCTAAAAATAAATTTTCAAAATACAAGTTTGTAGCGACTACTTCTTGAAAACTATAAGTGATATTGATATGGGACTTTTTCTAAAATGATCAGCATGACATGATGTTGATCCTAGTCAAAAATCGTTTTGATTCAATGTTAAACATGGCTGCCAGCGGCCATCTTTGTTTACATAGAGTTATATAGTAAAAACTTGTAGCGACTACTCCTCTGAAACTACTTGGCGGATTGTCATGAAACTTTACAGGAATGTTGCTCTTGATGTCTAATTGATCCTAGAAAAATTTCAGGTTGGCCGGAAATTCAAGATGGCCGTCACAGCTAAAAATAGATTTTTAAAAAATAAGTTTGTAGCGACTACTTCTTGAAAACTATAAGTGATATTGATATGGGACTTTTTCTAAAATGATCAGCATGACATGATGGTTATCCGAGTCGAACATTATTTTGATTCGACATTTAACATGGCTGCCAGTGGCCATCTTTGTTTACATAGAGTTATATAATGAAAACTTGTAGCGACTACTCCTCTGAAACTACTTGACGGATTTTCATGAAACTTCACAGAAATGTTGCTCTTGGTGTCTAATTGATCCTAGCAAAATTTCAGGTCGGCCGGAAATTCAAGATGGCCGCCATGGCTAAAAATAGATTTTCAAAATACAAGTTTGTAGCGACTACTTCTTGAAAACTATAAGTGCTATTGATATGGGACTTTTTCTAAAATGATCAGCATGACATGATGGTTATTCAAGTCGAACATTATTTTGATTCGACGTTAAACATGGCTGCCAGTGACCATGTTTGTTTACATAGAGTTATATAATGAAAACTTGTAGCGACTACTGCTCTGAAACTACTTGACGGATTTTCATAAAACTTCACAGGAATGTTGCTCTTGATGTCTAATTGATCCTAGCAAAATTTCAGGTCGGCCGGAAATTCAAGATGGCCACCACGGCTAAAAATAGGTTTTCAAAAAACCAGTTTGTAGCGACTACTTCCTGAAATCAAAATCAATCAGTAGAGCTTCAAGGTCATTGACCTCTTGTTAAATTTGTGATCCATAATTTTTTCATGATAAAGGAACAGATAACTTTTTGAGATATTTTGTCTACAATATATACAAGACCTGAGTGAGTATCAGAATGAAAAAATAAAAATTGGGGGTCGGTGTGCATATAAGAAAGATATTCAATAAAAACTGAGAAAAAAATGTGCTTTTTTAGATTTCGACGAGCTCTGACATATAACGGCATAGGTCTGTAACAAATAATAGGAAAATACTTTTTATTCCTGTCTCTGTATATGCTAACACATTTCTTTGTAATAAAGTTTAAATTAAGTGAATATCTTAAATGGTTTTTGAGAAATACCATCTTTTGTACCCCTACCCCCCATTTTGGCTTATGTTAAAAATTGTCAATTTTGGGCACAACATGTGAGGTCAAAAAAAAATTCTAATTTTTTTTTTTTTTTTTGCACTTAAATATCCCTATTGGGCATAAGTTTGTTACTGTATAATTATGTTTTCCAGTTTTATTATAATTTTTGAAATATAACAAATGTAAATTTCCGGAAGTGCAAAAATCCAAAACCTCAGCAGTGGTCACCCTTAAAGAATTTAACCCACCAAATGACAGCAACATTACTCTACAAAACTGTTTATCAAAACTCCAGGTGTTCAGGTCATATACTATTGCATATGTGCTGATTAAAAGTATAGGTTTATTTGTGGGTTCTTAAAATACTCATGATTGAATATGCATAAAATGAGTTATGAGTTGGTAACTCTTAATTCTGCACTTCATTTATGGGGTTTGACCTGGCTGGTTAAAGTCGTTTATTTTGTAACATATATTTTGAAATATGTTATATTTATACCTCGTCATCAGTGGGTTTAGAAATGGTGTACATTATGTTGCAAAATTTGGCTGTTGTTGGCGGGATAGATACTTTAACAAGTGTATCTGGTGTAATTATGATTATTTTTCACAATGGCTCAACAATTAATCTTGCATGCCATAAATTTAGGGTAAAAGGCTTTATAAAACTTGGTCAGATGCGTATAAATCTATTTTTATAACGGCACAAAAACCGCGGCCTAAAATCTTGCTTACCTTGAGGGTGTTTGATGTTTTATATAGTTACTTAGATAAAACCATTTGTCCTCATGTTCCATCAATAACCGCCTTCTAGTTCGATGTAATCAATTTACAATCAATTAACAAACTCATTTGTATGAGTCAGTCATTTTATTAAGCTGAAAATCTGTTTATTCATAGCTTTGATAAAGGCGGCAGGCTATGTAGGTCTGTAAAGTAAGTGTTCCAGGGTAAGATCAATGCCCTGTCACCATTTGTGCAGGCTTTGTGTAAACTGTAAAGGAAATATACTCATCAAAAATGGAAACGTCCCTCTTTTAAGCTGTGATTTGCATAGGGTTGACTTTGTACACCAATCTAGATAAAATTTCATCATTTTATACTTATCACTCAATCATTCTGATCAATATTAATAATCATAAAAAACAAAGTTTGTCTGTTGCTGCTAAAACATGTTTTATTCGAATTGCGAAATCAATATATTTTTATTATAAAGGGAGGTAATCTGAAAATATTTGTTCTTGAAAGCTGCATGGCACAAAAATGAGTGAAAAGATCAGCGTCTTTTCCCTGTTTTTGTGGTGATGATGTCATTCTCTGTTTATTCCAATGTAACAAAACTGTGTTCTCAAAGTTTTAACCACAAGACCCGGAAATGCTGTTTAAACCAAATCAGGGGGAATAAGTTTGCCCACAAGTTTTATTCAAAGAAAATTGTTTTCATGACAGTGCTGGCCTTTAACAAAGGTACAGGCATATAAGATTAAATAAAATATAATTTCATTGTGTCTTAATCTATGGGTAAAGTTGTGGACGTTTCTATTTTTGCTCAGTATAGAAGATAGCTAAATAAATAAACACCCATGTTTGATATTTGTTGCAAAACAATAGATTTTTGGAATGATAATTTTAACGATACTTTTTGCATTTCTATATTTACATTATTCAAAAACTTGTGTTTGATAATAACAAAAATGTATAAATTTCAGTAAAATGCTTGGTTGCGTTTTTGAGATTAACTTGATTTTATTTCTTGATCTTTCAAAATTATGGCAGTATCATAACATCTTAATTACCTCGAAATGTCTGAATTATGGGGGAGTTATGTTTACTTGACAATTGCGTCTATGTCCTATACTGAAATACTACATTTGGTTTTCCTTGTTTATTACAGTTACAGTTCAAGGACCTTGTTTATAGTCATGACTGCATTTTGATTGATATTTTTGTAAAAGTTTAAATACTTTTTACTTCGACTGCATTTTGACTGATATTTTTGTAAAAGTTTAAATACTTTTTACGTCGATTGCATTTTGACTGATATTTTTTGTAAAAGTTTAAATACTTCTGGCTTCGACTGAATTTTGACTGAAGAGTATGATAATGGACCTTTGAAAACAAAATATTGCAGTCTCGGTTAGATTGAGACTGTAAATAGACTAACTCCTGAATAAACCTCTCATGGGTTTTACTGGCCACCTGATGAAAGTACAAATACAATGTTCGGCACATGCAAGCTGGACAACGAAATTAGTGGTTTTCAGTAAGAAAGATGACCTTCATGTACAGTACCTTGTTTGTACCTACATGGAAAACCTATTCAAAACAATTCCAGACAAGGATTATTAAGAATTCTGTGGGATCCGAGTATTAACCCTTAACCCAATAAGCGCGACTATAATATCCTTTGCGTCCATTGTAAACCCAGGTCAGCCTGCGATCAGGGTTTACAATGTCTGGCTGCTGATCAGTCATTTCCCCAAAACACTCCTTTATCACATTACTGGAATGGTCTTAATTCAAAGAAAGAACAGTCCATTATATATATGTAGTGGGTTAAGGGTTAACTTCCATACCCCATCCAACCCCTTTTCCAAAATATACATAGTTGATTGTTTACCATATCAGGCCTTATTTGTATATAATTTTACCTATACATCTTAACATAGTTTTTAATAATTGACCGTGTCATTTTCATCGGTTTTTGTGCACAAGATGACCTAATTATGTGTTGATGTGCTGTAAAACACCATTCATTCATTCATTCATTCATTCATTCATTCATTCATTCATTCATTCATTCATTCATTCATTCATTCATTCATTCATTCATTCATTCTTTCTTTCTTTCTCTTTCTTTCTTTCTTTCTTTCTTTCTTTCTTTCTTTCATTAAATCATTCATTCTCATGTCAAGTATTTCACTATTCTATTTTATTCCTAAGAAACAGAGCTAAATGCAAAACTAAATGCAAGGTTAATGAATCGAAAAATTTAGGTCAAGGTCATTTGTGGTTGAAGGTCAAGGTCATTTGTGGTTGAAGGTCAAGGTCATGTGTGGAAGTGAGCTGCACTACCCGTGTGTGTGTGTGTGTAATTCTAAGGTTTATAGTCCCTCCGCCAACGAACACGTCAAGGTATACCTGACGCGATGGGCACAATAGAGTCTGGACTTTTTAAAGGTGTAATTTTGAATTTTGAAGCTGATATAGACCTTGCCAACAGGTCTGTTTAATGCCTAAATATGTGCTGAAAGCGGTGTCAACAACAGCGGTTAATTCAACCTAATTTCGTGTATTGACACCTTCCGGTCCTAGCTTTGTTTGGCGTTGTGTTGTATGTGGTGCGTGCTTGTTTTGTAGTGTTATGATTATGTTTTTAACATATCATATTTGCTGGGGTTTGATGAGGGGTATGCCTGTACTACGCCATCTTGGGGATGATTAGCGTGTCCATTTGCAGCATACTAATACTTATGGTCATCGAACTGGGGCCTGTTCGGTTATTTCTGTGATGTATGTTTGTACTTGTTGGGGCATTTGTTGGTGTTAAGTTTGTTGGTTGCTGTGCCTGGGGCATAGCGTGTGTGTCTGGTCCGAGGTACTGTGGCAGCAATTCCACATCTTGTTCGCGCAAGGGGTTTGCTACCACTGGGGAGGAAAGGCCAATTATGGTCGATAACGGTTTCCAGTCAAGATTGCCCCTGTGTAAGTGTCCCACAGGTTGGTGATGAAAGGGACCGTAAGGAGGCGCGCCTTAGTCCTAAATGGGTATGTGCCGTGTTTACTGGGTTTAGAGTTAACATTACTATTGTACTTAGTTAAGAACTATTACACTATTATTACTGTAGTTGTTGGTTTTTAAGACGGTCACATCCCTTATGGTATAAAGCACAATAAAATTTAATGTTTTTGTATGGCTTCTACTGGTATACTTATTTGCTTAATTATTTATTTATTTTTTTACTTATAATTGTTATAAAATCAAAAATTGAATGCCTAAAAAGTGGCCTAATATGTGCTATTCCCACTATAACACCGCTCGATATTTCCGTGGGACGCGTTTTATTGTATTTACTTATTCGTCCGGTGCGAATGTCAATGGTATTTACTTATATAGACGAATTTAATATCTTGTCCATACACGTAAGCGTACGTTAATACTCGGGGTATATATATATATATATATATACGAATATTGGGTGATACCACATAGTAGGTAATTATATAAAAGGATAATAAACTATTACATACATACACATAGATATACATACATCCATTCACATAGTAGATATATACAGAATAATATCATTACAGGTATTTATTATATATTCTTGCACACTCATACGTATAAGCATTTCACTTATTTCCTAGATGTTTCATTTTAATTGCGTCGACCTTAACCTGTCGTGTTCTACTGGCCTGACCTGACCTACTTTGGTGTCCTACTTAAAAATATGTATTTATTGCCGAGTTTCTTAACTATGTTATTCAGGGTCAGGGTCGATATAAGTGTCAAGGTCGGATTTGTCAATTTGGACAAAGCGCATACCGGATGGAAATCACTTGGTTTTAAAGTGATATTATTGCTGATTTTATGGTCGAAATATACGATAAGCAAGGCACAACACACCACAATACAAATCAAATCAGCATCCAAAGACTCAAGACAACCTATAGGCGAGACGGTTAGACAGTGCAACACCAGCATGCTCATGAAATACCCCCTACCAACTATGTGATTAGGGTACCACAGGAGCAGTCCGTTATCACATCGTCAACCTAATCCTGGAGTCAGTAATTGGTGAAGTTTTTCATATATAAGTGTGTGAGCCATGTCAAAAATGTCACTGTTTTTAAGTTTACTGATGGTCCCATCCCTTCTGATGGGATGAGCACTTAGTGGGATAAATTTACAGCATAATTATATTGACTATTGTACGTTTACATACATATACCTGTACATACATTCATGCACACCAGATGCCCTCTCTCTCCCACTCCAGCGCGTTGTACGCCAAGGTCTGTCGAAGAGTTACATATAACAGTCTTATACCGGGGCGGGGGAGGGATGGCATCCGGCGCTTATGTGCTATAGATACTGGTAAATTTACATGCATACTCTTATACATACATACATGCAGACACATAGGATATATGTGGTAGCTCGACCTCACTGTACAACTTGTTATGACATATTGCTTAACCTAAAGGGGCTGTAACTTGCCTATGTTAATACTGTACTATTTCTATCATTACTATCTATACCGGCTCTGCTATGTACGCATGTTCTTTTATCCTTTAAAGTATCCCAAAGTGGTGTCGCGCTACCCCATCTTTTAAGTCTTCTTATAGCCTAAGCGATAATACGTTTGCACGCCCCAACGACTACAGCGAGCATTCGTTCGCTGTATATGTGTCAGTGGAGAGACTCGCCTACTATGTACCAGCATAGTTGAGGCATTGATTTGGCAGCGCGACCCCACCGTGCAATGTTTGTCACCATTCTTGATATGGGGTCCGGTGCCGTTTCCTCATCGTTAACCTTACTCAGCGCTCACAGAGCTGGTTCCAGGGTGAGTTACAACCCCAGTCACTACCGAGTGTCAGGAAGGATGGTGGATTCGGCCATGGGCCCATATTACAATGTCCGTGTGCACCATACTTATAGTTTATACTGTACATCCTCTCTATTTACCTAACCTTTTGTGTCTGTTATATTGTATTCTGCCTGTCATGATATGGTTTGTCCTATTCTAAGTTTTAAGCGAGTTTTAGGGCCCGTACTCCAACGTAATGACTCGGATCCCACGGTCAGGACCGCGCAGTTCATATAACAGGCTGCAGGACCGCGCTTATACGCGTCGCCGCCTGATCTATGAACCATGGAAATCGCTTGAGCCCCGCCGTTATCATAGTACCACAGAAAATATTCCTCGTGCAGATGAAGCCCAACATTAGACTCAACTAATCGTTTTTAACTTTCGCTATGTATTATAGTAATAGGCCGTTTTGACTTGTCCATATCTTGGTATTTTTACATTATCTATATAATCATACATTTATATTTACATATTACATGTTCGATCCCCATTTCGTTGACATTATGGTTTATTTTCGTTTTACAAAACGGATTGAAAATGGACCAATCAGGAAATTGTTGGTTTTTTGTTTCGCGAAACGGATTGAAAATGAACCAATCAGGTGTAAGTTGCATTTTCGTTTTGCAAAACGGATTGAAATTATCCGCGCGGTCCAAAGAGAGAGCACCGTTACTGCAATGTTGGTTTTTTACTGTTTTTTAAGTTATGGTTTCCACCCCTACTTGCTACCCAGTATACAGCTATGATCCATATTTGGTTTAGCATACATGTATTCCAGAGAAACAGCTAAATGCAAAAAATAAACATAATATGATCCTCAAGATTAAAGGTCAAGGTCATCTTATATGAATGAGCTTCTCTCTTGCTTTGAGTTCTGTTACATATAGGGTGTATGGTCCAAGTTTGGTTGCTCTGGTGCATGTAGTTCCTGATAAGAAACACGTTAAATTCAAAGTCCACTAGTTCATTTGTGTATAGAGCACATCCATGGTCGAGATAGTAAAAACGCTGCATCTAAAACTTTCTCCCCTTTTTCGTTGTGGGTTCGAATCCCACAGGGAGCTTGACATGTCAGGTGAGAAAGTGTCAGTTCTTACGGATGGCGGGAAGTATACATTACTGGTTTTACCTGGAAAAATGGGGAGGTCTGCCTCTACCACAAAAATCAACTGTCATATATGGCCTAACATGTGCTAAAATGACGGAAAAGACACCATTCAATTCAGATCTTCACAACTGAGCTGTTTACCCAACATACAGCTTAGAGCACCTGTTTGATTTATAACTAAAAATGTCTACTTAAAAATAAATGTCTTAAAATGCAAATGCTCAGGTGTTACTGTCATAATGAGGTGGTATGCATTTGACAAGAATGACATCAACAAATGTAGACAGCTACTAAAGTCAAAAACAAATACATATAATGTTTAGTATAACTGTAAATATATTCAGTAGTAGCAGAACTAGTCTATCGGGTCAGACACGGGGTCCAGATCCGCTCCACAGATCTTCCTCACCTCTCACTAATGCGGGTTCGAATCCCACTGGTAGCTCGACTTCTCAAGTGAAACAATGTCAATTCTTACGGATGGCAGGAGGTATTCGTTACTGTTTCTTCCCAGGACCACAAATATTCTTCCCTCAACCACAAATATTCAAGCATCATTTATGGCCTAAAATGTGCTGCAAATGACTTTCTACCAACCAACCAACATATTTGGAAAGAATCCATATAAAGAGCTGAGTAGTGTGTTTTCCGTTTTGGTTGTCAATTAATTCTTTAAACACCAGGACACCCCCTTCATCGCTCCAACCACTCCACCACCCCCCCCCCCCACCCCCCCACCACCACACACACACCCATCACCTCACCAACACCCTCTACCCACACTCCCCTTCATTTGAAATCATGTATCTGCCCATGTGTAGAGAATAAATTAACAGCATCTGCTAAATCATGATGGTTGTTCAACAATTTGCATAAAATACATAACTCTTCCTAAATCACTGCTTGGTATGTAATGAATAAATGTTATAAACTTACCCAGAAAGCAATGAAAATAAAAATGATGATTTTGTTTTGAAGAAAATGGTGACGAAAGGTGAGGAGACGGAGCAGAATCTGTACACGAAGGTGAGGAACGCGGAGTACTCGAGACAGAAGCAGGAGCAATCGGTACGGCGGCTACAATTGCAGCTGCAGGAAGCCAAACGCAAAAATGCGGCAATTGTTAAGAAAGAGATCTCGAGTAGAAACAAACAGGAAATGGAGCTTGAACAACAGTACCTCAAGGAGAAGGCCGAGCTAGATAAGGTATGTACATGCTGCGCTAACACTGTCCGCAGGGTAAAGATTGTCGACTGTTGCGTCCGGATTGCAATGTATTCTTTACAATTTAAATATAACGGGGCCATAGTGGTGCAGTGTACTCTCGATCCGGTGATAATGGGTTTGGGCCTCACTGGTGCTACTTGGTTACTTTTGTGTCCTTAGGAACGACTTACTAAAGCCTTGTCCATTTGATTTGGGACATAAACCGGGCAGTCCCTTATATAAGAGTAATATCTTCTGAGCACGTTAAAAAAAACTAGGAATCTATTTGATAGTAGGAGTAGCAGCATTCCTGGATCCCTATCAATGTTTTTTTCCCTTATATAAGTGGTACCGAAAAGCGGTACAATTCACAATGGCAACAAGTATGGGGTTTTTCCCAACTGGAGTGAAAAAATTCCCAATCCAAAACCATTTTTTTTTTCTTTCTAAATATTTCGAGTGAAACTTTATTAAAGAGAAGAAGAGGGAATCTATATTTTTTTAAGTGAGTTAATGCAATACTACAAGAGAATGTATACATGTTAAAGTGTTTGGAATGCATTTAAGCATACAATATTGCTTTTGTTTGATAGTGAAAAATTCCCAAATTAAGGCAAAACGCCGCGAATATTCCCAGTTGACTTGGTACCATTCCCAAAAGGGTGAAAAAAGTCGCTGCCTTTGCAGCCTTTCCCCTCTCAAAATAACCCTAAGAATGTGTTGATGTACAGTTTAGATATAAATTGTTATTTACTTAAATTGTAAAGGATTTTGATAAAATACTGATACAAGGTATATTATCACACAATCTGGACGTGCATCTGTTCTGGACGTGCATCTAGATGGATGGATGACGGTGTACTGTTCTTTAATTGGAAGCTTTAGGCTTTTAGAAAAGCTACTTTGTTGTTTTTTGCTAATTTAAACTCATCACAGACTGAAGTGTATTTTCACCGATATGAAACGCTTATACTAGTACTAACCCTGTCTGCTGTAGTTTGTGTTACTCTTCATTTGAACAATTTCAACTTTTTCAGAATATTATTAACTAATCTATATTAGCCGTGTTTTACTGGAAACTCTACACATAATAAGATGCAAACTCGGCCAATACGAAGCGGAAGTCAGCCAATATGAAGAAACTCGCCGATACAAGCTTTACGTGACGTCGTTGACGTTAAGTGACGTCGCTCACGCTCACTTATCAATCAACCTATAAATGAAGTTAAGCGCAAATCGTGTCAAAATAATTTAATAAAATAAAACTACTGTAGTGGAAGTTAATTAATAAAATGGTCATTAATTAAGTGTTTTCATATTGTCCGAGTTATTGTTCCTCGGACAGTCACGTTATAGGGCCGCGGCCTTCCGCCTTGGACAAGTATGACAGTCTTTGGACCAATCACTGGTCCAATAGACCAATCACTGGTCCAATATGAAATCACTTAATTAAAAATAACATCATAATATCATCCTAATATGTTTTTTAGGTCACGGAAATCGCCAATTATGATTTTCCAAATGTCAACAAAAGTACAAAAAATATTTCAAGTTATTGAAAGTACTTGAATGCACCAATGCAGACGGCTTTTATTGATGTAGATTATCTATGTTATAAGCATAATACTATTTAACATGGAACTGTATGTACTGTATACCTGCCTGTCAAAATGACAATCTAGCCAATCTTCGTAAAACATGTTGTTTGATCAAATGAAGAATAGGCCTGTCTGTTTATCTTTTTTTCTGTTTGCCCATGTCTAATTTTTGTTTTGTTCACGCATCAGTTTTGTGAAAACAAGACCACCGAAAATTCAAAATAGACCTCTTATGTTAAAGTAATGTTAAAAAGTGTAATGCTTAGTGTGTTGGTCATGCTGAAATGTATTTTACTCATCAGTGTTTGTGTTTTTCGGGCATCAGACTTCATACTTACCATAACAAACAATCATGTCATAGTCGCTCACTGCTCGATAATCAAATATGTAAATGCTACAAGAAAATGTGCGATTAACTGTGCAACTTCGATGATTATCGTTTTCTAGTTTTCACGCTTTTAACGCAGTGTTGATAATACATTGACCAACTAAACTAAGTGGTTTATTCGACACATCGCTGTACAGACAGACTACCAATTATGTCAGTAGCGGTCATAGTTAATCCATGCTCTATTTGTTTCCACACTTTTCTTTTATTTCCGAATACAATTTCTGGGAAAAATGGATCCACAAAAATAAAACATTATGTCAGTAGCGTCATGATTGTATGTGTAGCTATACATTTTGTCTTTTCTTTTATGTCCGATATATATACGATTTCTGCGAAAATTGGATGCACAAAAATAAAACATTATGTTAGTAGCGATTCTGATTCTATGTGCTACTATGTTTCTTGTTTGTTATTTTATTTCAGATTTCCGCGAAAGTTAGATGCATGGAAATAAAAGTCCATTTTTCAGCAAAATAAAAATAAAACGTCCATTTTTCCACAAATTTGTCTTTAGTGAAAATTCTCGATGTACAATATAAAAAATTCATTTCGGTAAAACTGGTCAAAACTTGTTTGTCTATTTTATAAATGATATATGGTCACGCTTCTTGTACTTTCATAATAAACTTAAATGTCTCTTCAAATTGTTTCTGTAACAAACCGCACATTCAGATCTATCGATTTGGCCTAATGCATTGACGTAATTTCCCATGACCTTCACTTATGTCATAACTAATGTGTTTATTAGCTTTAAATAATGGCGTTTGACAACACGACCTGCACTGCAGATATATCATATCGATTGTTAGTAGATAAGCTTGAATCTGTCTTTAGAATACCTAATTGTGGACACCTGCAACTGTTTAACATACCTACTGCTATTCAACAGAAATCGTCGTACAAATTCCGCCCAATGAAATTTGACAATCGCTGAAATATTATCTTTAAAATAGTGACATTTTGTTAAGTCATTATCATATGATTAAACTGCTGACAAATTATAGCGGCCAGCAACCTAAAGTGTAATTCACCAAAATTCTGCCACCTCGGAGAAAGAAAAAATAATGTTTTGCATTCTTTCATACATATAATTAATGACAGCAGAATTGCATTCTTTTGTTTAGTGTAAATTGCTTTCTGCCTACCTAATAATAAACATGTACCCATTCTACAGATACTATAGTTTAATCAAAAACATATTCAGGGTTTAATTAGTTTCTTACTTTACTTACCATCCATGGGACGAGAACTGTAATCGAATGTTGAAGGCAGAATGCAGAACGCAGAGCCAACTTAAGCTTCTACCACCCGGGATTTACATGCATGTGTGTCATTATAGCTTACATTGTATAATATTGTTATAATACAATTCGCCCCCTAAGAGCCATAAAATCAGCCATTTTATATGCAATTGTCACTTTTTAGCACTAATGGGAAAAAGGTTGTCCTTAAGGAAAACACTGAAATATTGAATTGTTGGCCAAGCTGAAACGCTGTGCCTTATTGCCTAATACATATTAGGATTGGATCCCAGCAAAAAAAAAAGATAAAATCAGACTGGATCCTAGCAAACAAGATCAAACCAGACTGGATCCCAGCAAACAAGATCAAACTAGGCTGGATCCCAGCAAACAAGAGAAAACCAGGCTGGCTCCCAGCAAACAAGATCAAGCCAGACTGGATCCCAGCAAACAATATAAACCAGGCTAGATAAAACCAGGCTGGCTCCCAACAAACAAGTTCAAACCAGACTGGATCCCAGCAAAAAAAATTAAAACCAGACTGGACCCCAGCAAACAAGATCAAACCAGGCTGGATCCCAGCAAACAAGATCAAACCAGGATGAATCCCAGCAAAAAAAATATAAAACCAGGCTGAATCCCAGCAAACAAGATAAAACCAGGCTGTCTCCAAGCAAACAAGATAAAACCAGGCTAGATCCCAGCAAACAAGATAAAACCAATCTGGCTCCAAGCAAACAAGATTAAACCAGACTGGCTGATAAAACCATGTTAGCTCTAAGCAGAAAAGATAAAACTAGACTGGTAATCCAGCAAATAAGATAAAACCAGACTAGATCCAAGCAAACATGATAAAACCAGACTTCATCCAAATAAAATAATCTCAACACAACAGAGGTTGGTACAAATGCAACAAACAAAAACATATGAGCAATGCTATAGTTATAGTGAAAATACGGCAATGTAATAATACTGATACATGTAGATACATACATCTCAATTCAAAAACAAAGCAGGGCTGACGGGGCCCAGTGGATAGCCCGATGGACTTGAAACCGGAGGACTCGGGTTCAAGTCTCACCATGTTCCCAAGTCTATCTTCCAGGCATGTTAAAGAATCGTAGGAATCTATTTGTTAGTAAGAGTATGGCAGGTTCCCAACTTCCTGTATATGCTTCCCCTCTCTCTGGCTATTTGTTAGTAAGAGTATGGCAGGTTCCCAGCTTCCTGTATATGCTTCCCCTCTCTCTGGCTATTTGTTAGTAAGAGTATGGCAGGTTCCCAACTTCCTGTATATGCTTCCCCTCTCTCTGGCTATTTGTTAGTAAGAGTATGGCAGGTTCCCAACTTCCTGTATATGCTTCCCCTCTCTCTGGGGTTGCTCTAAATAACCTATTATGAGCCATTAGACAACATTCACTTCATTCAAAAACAGATTTTACCATATATATAAAATTGTGATGACATTTGAAATGTATATATATGCAATATAATATATATTTCAAATGTCAACACAATTTTTAAACAGCCTACCAACTATAATAATATAGGCTTAATTTATTGCTATTCATGGTTGTATTGGCAAGTCTATTCTGAACCTGTTAAATGTTTTTGAAGGTGTTTATTCAATTTTAAATTTCTTTCATTGGTAGTTACTTGTAATTTTAAGTTTGAATGATAAGCCCATGATATCATAATGGTTATCAATTATGAAATAAACCTTGAGCCTTATTTTCAATGGCTTTTTTTAACCATTCTTTTTCAGGTTGAATGCTCTTTTAAGTTATCTTGCAATCAGAAATCATATTTTCAATTTTTTTATCCTTTATAAGTCCTTCTTTCAAATGGGTTTTAAGTAATCGAGACTCAAATCTTAATGGGAAAACATTGTTTTACTGGGTGTTAGAGTCGTTCTGTTTGGATAATGTAAGGTGCCAGAGTACATAGAGATAGGAAAATCTAAATCTATGTTCATTCAACTCACCACAAGCTGTAACAGAAATAGTTATAGTTGTTTTGTACTCAGTAACTGCATCTGACGTTTCACAAATAATAGGTTACTTTCTCGTTATCTTATCTCATAATTTTTTTTTTTTTAAATATCTGAATTACGGATTTCAACGTATTTGTACATGCAAGCATATCCATGTATTAGTTGTAAAGTGAAACAGTCTCGTTAACTCAATTTTTTGAAGAAAAGGCAAGCTATTCTACTCGCCTGGGCGTCTGTTAACGTTTTATGGTAATCTTACATCTCAGAAACCGCTTAAAGAATTCAATGAAACTTTACACATGTACTCACTTTCATAGGAGGAACTCATACAGACAAGTGCCATAACTCTGTTATGGATTTTAATGAATTATGCTCCTTTTTCAATTTAGAATTGTTTTAATTATCTGTTTTTCATCATGTCTTTAAAACAAATTCATTGAAACTTGACACATGTATTATCTGTCACAAAAGGAACTCATGCAGACAAGGTTCACAACTCTGTTAACATTTAAAAAAAATTATGCCCCTTTTTATATACCGAGAAAATTTCGACGGAGCATATAGTCGCAGCTTTGTCTGTCCATCTTTCCAGTTCTTATCCAGAGCATGACTTCAGAACTACTTATGGGACTGCAATGAAACTTTACACAATGATAGAGGGCAATGAGAGGAAGTGCAGAGTGCAAGAACCGTAATTCTGTCTTCCTTCAACTTAGAGTTATTGCTGTTTGTAATATTATACTTAGAATTTTTGTCTGTAGCATAACATTACACCTACTTATAGGACTCCAATAATCCTGCAAACAATGATATAGGGCAATGAGAGGAAGTGCAGAACACAAGAACCATAACTCTATCTTCATTCAAATTAGAGTTATTGCCCTTTATATATGTATACTAATGTTTCTTGTCCGAAGCATAACTCAAAAACTATTAATGGGACTGCATTGAAACTTCACACAATGATAGAGGGCAATGACAGGAAGTGCAGAACACAAGAACCATATTGATATCTTCATTCAAATTAGAGTTATTGCCCTTTGTAATTTTATACTTAAAATTCTTGTCTGGAGAATGACTCAGAAACGACTTAAGGGACTGCAATGAAACATCACACAATTATAGAGGGACTGCAATGAAACATCACACAATTATAGAGGGAGCAATCACTCATAAACTACTAATACATATTGCTTTCTCTTTATGGATATGTTTCAAATTGAATACTGCTCGGTGATACTTGGGCATACGCTAAGTTGAAGGTATATTTTGGGGAGCATCCCTGGTTCTACCAATTTTCTTGTATACTTAGACTTTCTCTCATTCAGATTTGGACATAAAACAGTTGGTCCCTTGTGTATCTGTCCGTATATCATGTGATCACTGTGGAAGAACCATAGGAATCTATTCTTTTTTTCTCTCTTTTTTTTTTAATCTATTCATTAGTCCTGCCTTTCTCTCTCTCTGGGAGCTGCTCGAATATGAAATAACCAAAGATAATGGGTTGACGAGCCATCGTACAACAATTCTATTAAATTCAATTAGTTGATAAAAAGCCTAGAATTTGATGCAAATTTAGTACTGAAATTAACTTGTTAGATGCAGTTTTAATCTTAAATATACTGGGTGAGAGAACTGCCATACAAAATACTTTGTCAACTAAAATTCACTAATAAATGTCAAAATTATATGAAGTTTCGATACTTAAAAAACTGTACAATCGATTATAAACAATAACCTTAACTCAACTCTACAGTGTTTCAAAAATCTAAATAAGAAATTTAAAAAAAGAGTTTAAGTACGTGTATGTTTACGATCAGCTAACACCTGAAGCATGTTGTATCAGCATTTCATGCAGCAGATCCTCCAATGTTTCATCTCATCTATCTATGCAATCTCTGGTTATAAATATTGTACCAGATAGAAATGTAGGATAAACAAAGACAACAAAAACGTAGTATATCTCACATAGTGGCTCTGATTCAGTTACAGTTGATATAGCTGATGTTGTAAGCGATATCTCAATACTGCATCTTGTAAAAATGCATGCAGAAACAATCTTAATAGTGTATCTGTTGTTAAACTGAATACAGACACTGCTTCAGGACCTATTCTGGTGAATGAACACCTGTAAAGGGTAGGTGCAAGCCTTGTTAATTGTCAGTTAAAGATGATTGTCAAACTTCACAGCTGCTTCTTAATGGCAACCACTTTGTTAAACTCTATATAGATAATCACCCTCTTTCAAGTAAGTATATTGAACTTATCATCAGTAAGATCTTGGAGAATGTTGTAACATTGGTGTATTGTCTCATCTGAGAGTTCATGATCAAGTCCTGTCTTTATCTGAACTAGGATTGCAGTTCTTTGTCAAGTTGTTTCTGTGTCCAATCAACAAGTGTTTTTTTCTCTTGACCATCAATGTCAATCATTTATCCAAATTCGGATTGCTGTTCTTGGTCAATTCCTTTCGATGTCCGATCAAGAAGTGTTTTACTTTTCTTGACCATGCCAATCATTTATCCAAATTCGGATTGCTGTTCTTGGTCAATTCCTTTCGATGTTCAATCAAGAAGTATTTTACTTTTCTTGACCATGTCAATCATTTATCCAAATTCTGATTGCTGTTCTTGGTCAATTCCTTTCGATTTTCGATCAAAAAGTGTTTTACTTTTCTTGACCATGCCAATCATTTATCCAAATTTGGATTGCTGTTCTTGGTCAATTCCTTTCGATGTCAGTTCAAGAAGTATTTTATTTTTCTTGACCATGTCAATCATTTGTCCAAATTTGGATTGCTGTTCTTGGTCAATTCCTTTCGATGTCCGATCAAGAAGTGTTTTACTTTTCTTGAACATGTCAGTCATTTATCCAAATTCGGATTGCTGTTCTTGGTCAATTCCTTTTGATGTCCGATCAAGAAGTATTTTACTTTTCTTGACCATGTCAATCATTTATCCAAATTCGGATTGCTGTTCTTGGGCAAGTCCTTTCTATGTTCAACCTATAATTATTTTACTTTCTTGACCATGTCCATCTTTTGCCAAAACTGATTGCAGTTCTTGATGCTCAAGCTTGGATTGTCCTTCGTGGTCAAGTGTATCTTATGTGCAGCTGGAATTTTATGGATGCTGAACTTGTCAAAGTCTGTCCTTTGACTTTTTGTTGAAACTATGTTCTTGACTATGTCCATATTTGGCTGAAACTTTGTTTAGGTCCATCCTATACATCCAAATTGGCATGCTGTTCTTGGTCAAGTCAATCGTTTGTTCAAACTGAAAATGCTGTTCTTGTCGAAGACCATTCCCAACCCAAATTTGATTGTTCATGGTGAAGTCTATTTTACTGCCTCAACTGGAATTGCTGTTATTGGTCAAATCCATCTGATACCATAATAATCAATGCATGTTTTGGGCTAGTACTGCCATTGTCCAAGTTGGTCAAGTTCATCCTAAAATGTTCATTGCCAAGTTTGTTCTTTATTCAAACAACTGGGAAGCCATTCTTGGACAATTGGATAATTTTTGTATCAAACTGGGATTCTGTTCTTGACCAATTCCATCCTTTGTCCATCTTTGAATGCTAATAATGCCAATGTCCTTTGACCAAACTGGTTATCTTCTAGGCTATGACTATTTTTTGCTTCTGTTCTTGACCTGTGTCCCAGCAACTGGGATCACAGCTCTTGGTCAAGTACATTCATTGTCCAAGCTCAAACTGTTCTTGGGCAAAGTCCAGCTTTTTTTCCAAACAACTTTGATTGTCTTTCTTGAACATATCAAACCTTTGTCTAAAAGGAAATACTGTCCTTGCCAGTTAATGGCCATGTCCATTATTTGTTCAAACTCAATTGCTGTTCTTGGGTAAGTTCATCCTTTCATCTTTTATTCAAACAAACTGAAATTGCTCTTCTTGCATTGATCATCCTAAAAACGAATCAACCGTCGTATAATTATGGCCTAGTATATAATTATATCGTGTGCAAAAAATGATGTAAAACACCATTCAAACAAACAAATAAGTCCAAACTGAGACCATGATGAATCCATTTGTTATTTAACTGAAAATAATTATGTTATAGTTATCTATCAAAATGTAAAGTTGGATTAACTCTGCCAGATAGTTCTATCAACAGTGTCATATATTTGACAAGTTTCTTTGAAAATAAATGAAGCAACTTAACTGCCAATGTTATTGTTATTATGTTTCCTCTTTCATAATATCAGATAACTAAATGTTTAGTGTGCATTTTCAACCCCATAAGTCTGGATATCAGTTAATTGTATGTTTCTCTACAATCCTTTAAAGCTGTTATTTGAGAAATACTTACTAAATCTAATTCATAGTTTAAATATTTAACCAAAATTACCAAGCGGCCATTAAGAATGTTTGCCGCATGATGGGAGGTAAAATTTTGTTTTTTTAATTTAGATATAATTATCATGTTCCTTGACTACTTAAGTTCAAATAATTGACATAAATTAAACAACAGAAACGAAAGCCTCTTTGATTTATCAGTCGCATAGATACGTTATTTTGTTTATTGTGTCATTTATGTTCATCTTCGAAATTTTGTATATTGTTAAAGGAACACACGACAATCTTGACGTTTTTATTTAAGAAATAGTATATTTCAAGCAGAGTTTTATTGTCCCAGATCAATACCTGGTGGGCGAGACTTGAAGATAATCGATACCAAGGGCCCGCATTTTCACCAAACACCAGGTTTTGATATCGCACAATATAAACCTGCTGGAAATATTTTATTTCTTATCCAACATGGATTTACACTCATTTTCGAGAGATGTCAATATGTTGTTTTTACGTAACGTTGCTTTAAATAACGTAATCGTTGTTTTGGATGTTTTCTAGCGTTTAAAATGTCATCCTTATAGTTGAAGGACCTGACATCAGAGGTGTTGACAGGAATTTTAGAAACTCCTCAATAACCAATCACATGGTTCGCACAGACTTGAAAAGGCCCTAAATTTTGATGAGTTGCTTGAAAAGACCCTAAATTGAGTGTCAGGCCCTAAAAAGTCCCTAAATTTACTCTATACGGCCCTAAAAATTAGTTTTGGTGGCCCTAAATTTCATTTCGCACATTATTTGGGCTGGCTGTATCGAAATACTCGATGTTTTGTACTCGGCAGGAATTTCCCGTATTGTTGCGTAATGTATCTTCGGTAGTTTCCGTATATTTCCGTTTCGAAACGAATGCGGTTCATTAATCAATAGATGCGGCTTTGGTTTATCCGTTCTATTTTTAGAGTAAGCTATGTTAAGGAAAACGTCCGAAGGCAACCGAATGGAGCGTTATTATGCGGTTTAGTTTACCTATGGAGACGGTATTTTCTTTACGCTCTGTTTATCACGTGTAGCTGTTATCAGTTTGTCATGGGCAAATGCGTATTCAACCAAAAGTGGTGTAAAAAGTTGATTGATCTTGGCCAGATGGGAGAAGGTGCTTTGCGCTCGCATGAAAAAGGTGAAAAGCACAAAGTCAACCAGCGATTAGATTCCACGCAAAGAGGCATGGGAACATTTGCTATTCCTCCCCCACCTCCTCGTTCGACTACCACTGCTGATGGTGCGAGTGTGCCGATCGCGAGTTCTTCGTCAAGTGGACACCGATGTTTTGAAGGCAGAAATTTTGTGGACATTGCAAACTGTCGTTAACCATAATTCCTACAAATCGAATGAGACAGTAGGCAAGCTTTTTAAAACTATGTTATAAATATTGAGGCCCTAAATTTAGCGAAAATGTCCCTAAAAAGGCCCTAAATTCAGGTTTGAAAAGTCTGTATGAACCATGAATCAGTATTGAGTATTTTAATTGACTATGTTAGATCAAGCATTCAAATTCGCGTCTCGATTTATTAATTCATTATCATTCCGACTTTAAACCTGCTTGCCTATAATTAAATAGGTTTGAGTTTTTGTTTTATTCCTCTTTTTCTTCCATAGGTTAACATATCCTATTCGTGCAATATAATCACATTATTAGTAATATGCAAAAACTATTTGCTTTATGCTATTCTAATAATTAATATTAATGATTGAACAAATGCAAATTATGTATCAAAACAAACGAGACGTCGTGAGTTTTTAAAAAATCAAAATCTTCTTGTATCCCTTTAAGATTTATAGTTCCAGGGTAGACCTTTGAACACAAAACTATATTCTTTACAAGTTGCTAGATTACAAACACTGTTAACAGTAATTATATCTTATGAACAACTTCAATAAACATATTTGAAAGGGCACAAGTATGAAATTAATATGTACTCGTATATCAGCTAAGTGAAAATTGAACTCTGTTTGATAATTGCATCTTCAAACGACCAGCAATTGTAAGGCGAGCCTTTAATCTGTCCTTTTTCTGTGTGATAACAGTAGCTACAAACTCTCAAAACTCAAAATCTAGTTGTGATTTATGTTGTGGTGTAGGGAAATCTTTGTCTCTATCAGATTTAACTATGTCTATTTGTAGACTGTTTTCTGTGATCTTGTTTCCTTTCACTGTGTGAATAATCATAGGACACATTGTAATTAATTTGATTTGAAGTATATTAGCCAGTGCATTTTGTTTTAGACCCGGTGACAAAGAAATTGGTAGAGGGCCTCAAGCTAGGCTAGGTTAATCTACATTGAGGCCCTCTTACAAGTGTGTTTCGAATTACACTTCATAAAGGAATATCTTATGTTTGGTTGTAGAAGGCAATTACGGTTTGGGATCTTGAAGTGCAATCTTTGTGGCTTTAAAGTAGAATACCACTTAAGCCAGTACTAGGGTCTGTGAGTGGGGTTTCACCTTATACTGCCTCTCAATAGCAGACTTTATAAACAAACTCAAGTCTGCTACTTTTCACTCTGGTTTGTGTTTTTTGCTTCAAAGGGATCTCCTTTTGGTATTTATTCATAACTGTCCATGGTTAATTGACTGTTTTATGTAGCACGCAATAGATACAATATTTGTTATAAAAATAAAGAGCTACCCATTTAAAGTGTATACAAACAATTCATGCCGAATAAACACTCATGAGTATTAAAATGGATGTTAACGATATACGCAACCAAATAAAAATTGTAAAACTAGAAAACAGTTGTAAACAGGGGCGTAGCTGGCTTTTTTGAAGCTGCAGGCCCGCTTAATTTCTGAGCACTGGGGTGGGGGGAGGGGGGTTGGTCTGGGGGCATCCTCCCACAGAAGAATTTTGATAAATAGAGTGTTTCTGGTGCATTGTGGTGCATTTTCGAGATTTTTCAGAATAATCTGCAGGCCCGGGCCTGCACTGCCATAGTGCAGCTACGCCACTAGTAAATCGTTAATTTTTGTTAGAGTTTTTATGTTAAAGTATACCACATAAATTTTCTATCACCAAAGGTAACATATTAATGCTTTTGAGACCTTGTTCGCTTTACTGTCAGACAGCCATTTCACGCTTGCATAAAACCTTGCTAGTTTTTTAAAACTGGTTAACATTATATTGTTACGTGAACGGTAATGACTTCTTATGCTTTTAAGAAAAAAAAATAATTTAAGAGTGTTTATATTTGTTCTTTCACATGATTAGTGCGATAATGGCACGTGCAAAACATATTAAATTGATTGTTGTTTTTTTTGCAAGTCTTATATTTTTTAAAGAGATACAGCACAGCTTCTTGTTGCGATACAATCTATGCAAAACGTTGAGTTAAATGCGGGTGGGGTATATTATTGTTAACCATCACTAAGTTACACTCTGACAAATTGCTGGTAATCTTTCCACTTTAACGATTGTAAGGCAGTATCCCCACTGTGCTATTAAACTTTCTTGTAAAAGCTATAAACTGTAAGGTGAGATATGGTTTCAAAACACTTCAGATTTAATCTTTATTGTATTTCGACATAAAACATTATATTGCTTCTAGGGAACAGTCTGATTCATTCCTATTACATTTTCAACAGCTATTAAAACGTTTTGTTAGATTAGTTCAGCTTTTACTTTTATGCATTTAAAAAACCCCACAAAATTTGGATTGATAATTCTGAATTTAAAAAATATATAAATTATATTCGGGTGAATATTCGAATAAAAATTAAAACAAATTGTAATAATATTAATGTATGTTACTGTTTGTGTATTTTGATATTGGTCTCGTTAGCTCAGATGAGAGCTACAGACTTCTGTCCAGTGTGGTACAGACTTCCGTCCCGTGTGGGTTTCACTCCCTGGCGGAGGCGAGTCTAATTGGAAACTTTATTCTTCATCTCATTTCCTTTTAGGTAGCTGTTCCAGAGGCCTTGAGCTTTAGAGTTACAGACCTCTGTCCTGCGTGGGTCTCCCTTCATAGACATGTCTGATGGGAAACGTTAGTCTTCATCTCATCTCCTTCTAAGATTGCTTTCTCAGTTATAACCTGAAATGATGTGTCAGCGGGATGTAAACTCCCATTTCATTTCTTTTCATTTTCATACTTTTTCTTGTATATAATGATATACCGGTAAACTAAAAGCTTATTGAAAACTTCTAATCTGATGGAATTAAATCCTTTTCATGGTATGATGTGCCGTAGCTGTGGTGGAACAGCGTTTCCGTCCAGCATGTGGAAGGTCATGGGTTCAGTCCCCAGCCGGGTCATACCAAAGACTATAAAAATACTACTAGTAGCTCACTTAATTGCTTGACACTCAGCATATAGAGGGTAGTGCTAGTACTGGTCAGTCCATTGTCATATAGAGGGTAGTGCTAGTACTGGTCAGTCCATTGTCATATAGAGGGTAGTGCTAGTACTGGTCAGTCCATTGTCATATAGAGGGTTACAGTGCTAGTACTGGTCAGTCCATTGTCAGTATGTCTGGGTGGGGTATCATGTCATGTGTCTTCAGCATGGCAGCATGGGATTCCATTGTGGCTGCACTAAAAAGCTATGTGTCTTCAGCATGGGATTCCAGTGTAGCTGCACTAAAAAGCCATGTGTCTTCAGCATGGGATTCCAGTGTGGCAGCACTAAAAAGCCATGTGTCTTCAGCATGGGATTCCAGTGTGGTTGCACTAAAAAGCCATGTATCTTCAGCATGGGATTCCAGTGTGGCAGCACTAAAAAGCCATGTGTCTTCAGCATGGGATTCCAGTGTGGCTGCACTAAAAAGCCATGTGTCTTCAGCATGGGATTCCAGTGTGGCAGCACTAAAAAGTTGAGCATAGATCTCACTGCTACAAGTAAAAACTTGTGATCATGACTGTAAGATCATTAAAAGTGACATTGATCCCATACGTTCATACTTTATGTCCAGTTGCATTTTAAGTCAAATGAATTACAGTTTGTACACAAGACTGGTTACCGATAGATTATGTTGTTGACAATGGATTATGGGTAGACGTGTTAATCAGACGGGATACCAGTCACATGACTTGACTGGTGTTGACAAGGGATTATGGGTAGACATATTAATCAGTTGGGATACCAGTCAATGTCTGTTGTTTGGAACCAGTCTATAGTAATAATTGTATAGATGTTTAATTATGGTGATATGACCATATATCAATATATATCAATATTAGTTTAGGTAGATATAATATTGAAATTAACAATATTTTCCAAAAGCGAAAATAAAAAAAGGAAAGGAAATTGCAATTACTGGCCATACAATATGTATTAATATATTGGCTATATAAATTGTAATGTTTAAATGACATTTGGTATGGAAGACATAATAAAGCCAGGTCCTTGTCTGGATTTATCCTAGTCATGGCTGGGCTGTATCAGTCTGGCTGTATTTCCTCTATCTTTCTGGTAGTCTGGCTGAGACTGGTTCTGGCTAAGGCTGAGACTGGTTCTGGCTGAGGTTGAGTCTGGTCCTCACAGATTCTGGTTCTGGCTAAGGCTGAGACTGGTTCTGGCTAAGGCTGAGGCTGGTTCCCTCTGAGACTGGTTCTGGTTGTGGTTGAGGTTGAGATTGGTCCTCACTAAGGCTGGTTCTGGCCGAGGTTGAGACTGGTCCTGGCTGAGACTGGTTCTGGCTGAGGTTGAGACTGGTTCTGGCTGAATTTTAGACTGGTCCTCGCTGGTTCTGGTTCTGGTTGAGGTTGAGGTTGAGACTGGTCCTCGCTAAGACTGGTTCTGGCTGAGGTTGAGGCTGGTCCTTGCTGAGACTGGTTCTGGCTAAGGCTGAGACTGGTTCTGGCTGAGACTGGTTCTGGCTGAGGTTGAGACCGGTCTTCGCTGAGACTGGTTCTGGTTGAGGTTTAGACTGGTTTTGGCTGAGGTTGAGGCTGGTCCTCGCTGAGACTTAGTACAGGCTGAGGTTGAGACTGGTTCTGGCTGAGACTGGTTCTGGTTGAGGTTGAGACTGGTTCTGGCTAAGGCTGAGACTGGTTCTGGCTGAGGTTGAGACTGGTCCTCGCTGAGACTGGTTCTGGTTTAGGTTGAGACTGGTCCTCTCTGAGACTGGTTCTGATTGAGGTTGAGACTGGTCTTCACTGAGACTGGTTCTGGCTGAGGATGAGACTGGTTCTCGCTGAGACTGGTTCTGGCTCAGGTTGAGACTGGTTCTGGATGACGCTGAGACTGGTTCTGGATGACACTGAGACTGGTTCTGGATGACACTGAGACTGGTTCTGGATGACGCTGAGACTGGTTCTGGATGACGCTGAGACTGGTTCTTGCTGAGACTGGTTCTGGATGACACTGAGACTGGTTCTTGCTGAGACTGGTGTATTACCAACTGCCAAACTGAGTGCAGACAGTCTGCTTGTCAGATTGCTTTGACAAACCAATTCGGCAGTTTGTTCTCAGAAATAGGGTGGGATAGGGAGATTTTAATTTTCGCATTATTAACCTTTCAAATAATTACAACATCTATGTAGATTGCACATGTAAAGCTTCTAACCTTGTATGTACATCTGAACACACTATTTTATATTGGCATTCGTGTTTAGATCTTCTAAGAAGAAAAAAATCTCTTGACAGAATATAGACTATTTTGACAGCATAGAATGCATTTTCTGAGTGTCCTATTATATGTTTGACTGGCTTTCCAGCACTTTTGTCATACACATGATCACATACTTGTTCAATGCTGGTTACCAGTTAGTAATGTTTATCACAGACTTACTCAATTCTGAATCCTAATTAGTAATGTCACATCACAGACTTGCTCAATTCTGGTTCTTAATTAGTAATGTCACATCACAGCCTTGCTCAATTCTGGTTCCCAATTAGTAATGTCACATCAAAGACTTGCTCAATTTTGGTTCCCAATTAGTAATGTCACATCCCAGACTTGCTCAATGCTGGTTCCTAATTAGTAATGTAATATCACAGACCTGCTCAATGCTTGTTCCCAATTAGTAATGTAATATCACAGACTTGTTCAATACAGGTTCCTAATTAGTAATGTCAAATAACATACTTGCTCAATGCTGGTTCCAAATTAGTAATGTAATATCACAGACTTGTTCAATACAGGTTCCTAATTAGTAATGTCAAATCACAGGCTTGCTCAATGGTGGTACCTAATTAATAATGTAATATCACAGACTTGCTCAATGCTGGTTCCCAATTTGTAATGCTATATCACAGACTTGCTCAATACAGGTTCCTAATTAGTAATGTCAAATCACAGACTTACTCAGTGCTGGTTCCTAATTAGAAATGTCACAGTGCAGACTTTCTCAATGCTGGTTCCTAATAGTAATGTAATATCACAGACTTGCTCAATGCTGGTTCCCAATTAGTAATGTAATATCACAGACTTGTTCAATACAGGTTCCTAATTAGTAATGTCAAATCACAGACTTACTCAGTGCTGGTTCCTAATTAGTAATGTCACATCACAGACTTGCTCAATGCTGGTTCCAAATTAGTAATATCACATCACAGACTTGCTCAATGCTGGTTCCAAATTAGTATTGTCACATCACAGACTTGCTCAAGGCTGGTTCCAAAATATGTTGCATCACAGACTATATGTAAGAACAATGTGACTATATTACTTACAAAGACATCTTTCTGTGTTATGACAGATGGGGTGGTTGATTGGCAATCTATCTTAGCTGATGCTCACATCTATTTTATTTACACAAATAGCACGTAACATGTTTTATCAGTATCATTATTATTTCTTTATTTTTCATGTCTTCAGGCAATACTTTAAAATACATTTATAAAAACAATTAAAAAACAATCTAATCTACAGTACAAAAAAAAATCATATATTTGGGCAATATATAACATCAACTACCGGTAGATGGTTTTTACAGAACCGTGACCTATTTCAGGGTTCATTTCTGATGTAGGTGCCAACAAGAGGTGCTGTACAGTAGTAGAAGTGTAAACCATTTACAGTTTTTGTTCTAGTAGTCTACATTATCCACATACTCATTTGTGTCGAGATGTTTTGGCTAGATTATCCATATACCCATTTGTGTCGAGATGTTTTGGCTAGATTATCCACATACCCATTTGTGTCGAGATGTTTTGGCTAGATTATCCACATACCCATTTGTGTCGAGATGTTTTGGCTAGATTATCCATATACCCATATGTGTCATGAATCCATTACCTTGCGATTATGACATTTTATTGCAATTTGTATGAATAAAATCTACATTACAGGTAAATGGAATCAACATTATCTCATCCATTTAGGATGACTGTAATATATTAGTCATTAAAATGAATGGTACAACTATCAGATTAAATATACGAAATACGAAAAGAAAAAAGTTAATGATTGAAACTGTTCCTCCAGTACTATTCATCAACATTGGTTAAAAATGAAAAACCGCAAAATGGTTCAAAATGAAAAACTGCAGGATGGTTAGAAATGAAAAACCACAAAAAGGTTTAGAAGACGGATGTTGTGCCCATGGCTTTTTGTTTTAAAAGGCAAGGCAAATCCATTAGTAATAGCGAGGATGAAAAATCTAAAAAAAAAAAGTTTCAGTTTTGGTTTTCAGTGCTTCTGAAATACAATACAGGGAGCATTACATGTACCTTGTACACTTCAGGTCCATTCACAAAGAGAAGAAACATACTACAATCTTCAATTTCAACGACAATTTCTTAAATCTGACAAACATAACCTCGCCGAACATGAGAAGGAACACTTTAGGCTGCGCCAGATCGGTAGCCAAAGCGATGCCGTAGATGTTTATTCTTGAAAAGTAACTATTGCTAATCATTATCTTACCCCATCCACTCCTCGACTGTATATATTCGCCTTTGTTTATCAGGTTACTCCACCCACTCCTCTCCTGTATATACATTCACCTTTGCTTATCAGATTACCCCACCAAGTCCTGACCTGTATATATTCCTCTTTATGTATCTGATTACCCCACCCAACGCTGCCCTGTATATATATTGTTGATACGATTAAACGGGCGTAAAAAATTAAAGTTTTTCAGGAAGCAGTAGTATTTTTAACTTCAGTGAGGTTGCTATTAGGAAAGAACATTCAGGTATATCTGTAACCTGTCTCGACAACCGTGGGAAGGGAGCGCATAGTTTGGCATTCAACGTTCATTTGGTTAGGGTAAGAATGTCAAATGTCAAACTATGCGCTGACTTCCCACGTCAGGGACGTCTTGACTTGTGTTTGAATGTTAATACAATAATCTGCGGGATATGCATGTTTTAACTCCATTACACTTACACTAACGTGTCGTACATATAATGGCAATAATCACTAGATTAGTACACGTATGCATACTACAGTCTAATCAAGTTTGTTTACGTTTTTAACAAAAATAACATAACTACTACATGTATTTGAAAATTGAATGCATAAAGAGTACCGGTATACGGTTAGATTCAAAAATCTTTAAGTTTTACATTCATGCAATTTCATGGAGTCTGCATGAAAGACTTAAGTCTATTAAATCATTTTAGAATTATTTTATATTTACAATTTTATGATTCTTTGTTTCAAGAAACTTATTACTCATTGAGAGAAACAAACAGTCATAATCTGTTTCTCACAGAAATTTAAACATTTCAGTTCTCAGAACTCACTGAGTTGCATGATGATAGCATGACATGATGTCATAATACCAGGATGTAATGTCCTTTTACGAGAAAGTGATGTCATGATAGAAATAACCAAATGAAAATATGAATGAAGCATTCTGACTGCAGGTGCAGTGATAAAAATTGGACCAATGAAGCCAGTTAATTTAGTGAGGTGGAAAAACTCATTCCATTCTCAGAACTCATTGAGTTTTTGAACGAGGTTCTTAAAATCCGGAAACACAAAATTTTAATAATAAAAATAATTCTAAAATGATTTATTAGACTGTTTTAAATTATTTCTCTGTTAACACAATATACATGTCTAATTTATTTTATATGAAGGAATTGTGCAAGATCGTAATTCCCATAAAATCCACATTGTTGTGCATGTGCCATTTTCAGGACTGGTTTTCAAACTTTACACATCCATGAGAGCTCTAGACTGGTTGCTTTTAGTTGCAGACGGTCAATAATATATTGTTGGGTTTAGTATTTTCCAAAGATACTTCCTTTGATGTTGACCCCGGGAAAGAATAGAGCCATTGCCCGTCCCAGTAGAATTTCTCTAAATACCTGTTCATTGTTTGTTGTTATTTTTGGTGGGGTGGGGGCATAGATGGTGGTTTGTGTGTTTTTTTGTCATGCTTGTTAAAGGTCTTCATCATGACCTCTGTTTTGTTCTGGTGCTAATCGAGTAATGGCAGAAAACAGTGATCTGTGATTCCGGCTTAAATGGTGTGTTTTCAACAGACTTTGCAGCAACTCTGCATTTCTGCAAGATAGAAAGCTCTTGGCCCATTCTGCATATTTTTATGTAAATCAAGGGTGGGCATGGAATTTTGATTCCTGTTGGGAGCCATACAACATGTTTTTGTCATTATGTGGTCCCGCTGTAATTCAATTACGAGATTGGAAAGCTTATATTAGCAGGACTTCATAACGGATATTTCGACAATAAAACATGTTTAAAAAAAAAAAATATTGAAAAAATGTGATAACCAGTTTAAAATTAACTAGTAAATGTTTTGATTTTACAACATGCAAACTTTTCAAGCCGAAATTAAGGTTTTATTTCATACCCCAGGCAAACCCGTTTTCACTTCTTGGAGAAGGGAGTTGGATAGGGTATGAAAGTTAATACTCGGACCACATAATGTATTGCTGCAACATAAATCCCAATTCAACACATCGTAATGAAATATCAGTTTCATAATATTATTTCATAGTGTTTGAAATTGCTACCCTCAATATATTGTTAACTGTTGTAATGATAAACAGAACCTTAGGTTCTGACTGAGGCAGTGCCTAGGTTCTGACTGAGGCAGTGCCTAGGTTATAACTGAGGCAGTGCCTAGGTTCTGACTGAGGCAGTGCCTAGGTTATAACTGAGGCAGTGCCTAGGTTCACACTGAGGCAGTGCCTAGGTTCTGACTGAGGCAGTGCCTAGGTTATAACTGAGGCAGTGCCTAGGTTATGACTGAGGCAGTGCCTAAGTTCTAACAGGCAGTGCCTAGGTTCTGACTGAGGCAGTGCCTAGGTTATGACTGAGGCAGTGCCTAGGTTCTGACTGAGGCAGTGCCTAGGTTCTGACTGAGGCTGTGCCGAGGTTCTGACAGAGGCCGTGTCTAGGTTCTGACTGAGGCAGTGCCTAGGTTCTGACTGAGGCCGTGTCTAGGTTCTGACTGAGGCAGTGCCTAGGTTCTGACTGAGGCAGTGCCTAGGTTCTAACTGAGGCAGTGCCTAGGTTCTAACTGAGGCACTTCCTAGGTTCTGACTGAGGCCATCCCTAGGTTCTGACTGAGGCCGTGCCTAGGTTCTGACAGAGGAAGTGCCTAGGCTCTGACTGAGGCCTAGCCTAGGTTCTAACTGAGGCCATGCCTAGTTTCTAACTGAGGCCTTGCCTAGGTTCTAACTGAGGAAGTTCCTAGGTTCTGATAAAACCAGTTATACCTCGTGTTGGAATTCCAGATCTTCCCTGGATACCCATGAAAGATTCTTACAGTCTCTCGCTTATTTAATTCTGAATATAATGTACTTTTCTTCTATTTTCTGAAATGTTTAATCTTTGTATTACAGGTGCATGCAGAGCGCGAGGAGAGTTACATTACGCTGCAGAAACAACGGCAAATGTTGAAGGAGGACAAACACAATCTTACTGAACACGAGCGAGAACATTTGAGATTACAGCGCATTCTTTCTAGATCCGACTCATTTATAGACTATAACTGAAACATAGCAGAATTAGATAAGCATATTTTACCTAGTCTCACGTGCGTCTCACGTGCGAGGGTCAAGCTAGCTATTTGGTCTACAGCGACTTCTGAAAGTGTGTGTGAGGTGCATGTATAAACAGGACACCATAATCTGTCCCAAATGGACAATCTACAGACTGGAAACACTGCTGATGCCAGTCGCCTTCATCTGTATAGGAAGATTCTCCTCTTATTGAACATTTTCCTTCGATAAAACATTCTTCTCCAATAGAACATTCTCCCCTGTTAAAACGTTCTTCACTGGTTGAACATTTGTCTCTGATGAAACATTCTTCTCTGCTAGAACATTTTCCTTCGATAGAGCTCTCCTTCGTTAAAACATTCTTCTCAGATAGAACATTCATATGTATATGAACAAAATGCATCGACAAATATTCTTCTCCGATGGATGATTCTTCTTTGATAGTTCCTTGTTTTCAGATAGAATTTTTTTCTGTTCAGGATCTAGATGTTCCGATAAACATTCTTGTGTGATAGGTCATGATTATTGTTTTAATCAACATGCCGGAACATCGAGTGAAATAAGACTAATTTGGAAGTAACATTCTACATCAATACAGGAGACAAAATCTGCCTTATGTCTGGTTAGGGTTGTAATAGGCATAATCTGCCTTTAAAAAATTAGTAATAGCTGTGATCAGAGTCAAATATGTTTTCAAACACAATATTAATGGATGGCATTTAATTCTCACTCATTAAAATTGTTCAGTTTTAAAGGGACACACAGTAATCTTGAAGTATTTATCAAGCATTAACATGATTATCTCGATTTATTAATCCACTACCATTTCGACCTGTTTGCATATAATTAAATTAAATTTTTGGAGTTTTCATTTTCTCTTCTTGTTCTACCAAAGGTTTATATATATGATAGGTACAATGTAATCAACATTTAATTATAGATATATGATAGGTGCAATGTAATCAACAGTTAATAATAGATATATGATAGGTGCAATGTAATCAACAGCTAATTATATGATAGGTGCAATGTAATCAACAGTTAATTATAGATATATGATAGGTGCAATGTAATCAACAGCTAATTATATGATAGGTGCAATGTAATCAACAGTTAATTATAGATATATGATAGGTGCAATGTAATCAACAGTTAATTATAGATATATGATAGGTGCAATGTAATCAACAGTGAATTATAATTATGCAAAATCAATTTGCCTTATATTATTCTTATAATTAATATTAATGATTAAACAAATGCGTGTTTTACAGAAAAACTAAGGTGACGCCACGAGTTTTAAAAAATCCAGATTGCCATGTGTCCCTTTAAGCATAAAAATCGTGTACAAGCATACACATTTTAGAACTCTCTTCCGATTCTTTCTGCTGTATACAATGTTTTGTCAATAGTGAGCAATAGGGTTTCGTCATCCATTACGTTCCTATAAGTTCATGTTTTACCATGTCCCCTGCAGATTTAAGAAACATTATGTTATGCCGAGTTGTTTATTCTTTTTAAAATTTAATATCAAAGTTATGTAATTTAAAGTGTGTAATCTTGTCTTGTTGGAAGAGTAAACAGAGTGTATATTTCAATGTTCACATGTACTTGAAATGTTGCATAAGTCTTTGTTAAATAAATATGTTCAATGGATTATGTTATTAGATGGCGAGTCCACTGTGTAAACGTCGGAAATCAAATCTCTGTCATTCATCATTGTTATTAACAGTATTGACATGTGTAAGGACAAGAAAGTTGATAGATTTCACTTATGAGAAATGTTAGGATATAATTCACTTACAAGACAGTAATGACATAATTCACTAACAACAAAGTTGATATAATTCACTAACAACAAAGTTGGTATAATTCACTTACACGAAAGTTACGATATAATTCACGTACACGAAAGTTACGATATAACTCACTTACAAAAAAGTAATGATATAATTCACTTACAGGAAATTTACGATACCTAATTCACTTATACAAAAGTTACGATATAATTCGCTTACAAGAAAGTTATAATTCACTTCCAAGAAAGTTATGATATAATTCACTTACAAGAAATTTTAGATATAATTCACTTACAAGAACGTTATGATATAATTCACTTGCAAGAAATTTATGATATAATTCACATGCATCTAATTCACTTACACAAAATTTACGATATAATTCACTTACAAGAAAGTTATGATAAAATTCACTTACAACAGAGTTATAATATAATTCACTTACAAGAAATTTACGATATAATTCACAAGAAAGTTACTATATATCCCACTTACAAGAAATTTGCGATATAATTTACTTACAAGAAAGTAATGATACAGAACTGTTTCTTATTTTATGTAATATTGTCCGTTAAAAGGTGAATAATTAATGCTGTTTTCTTTTCTACAAGTATTGTTGTAAATTTGTTATATAACGGTATCAGTAGGGTTCAGTTTATCATGTATAGAAGTTTGTTGATTCCAGTGAATAACTTGTTATCGCCTTTGTTGATGTATTGTTACTCTGTCACTGCTGATGATCAGAAGTGCTGGTTTCCCATCTATTGCTGTAATATTAGTCACTGCTGAAAATCAGAAGTGCTGGTTCCCTATCTGTTGATGTATTATTACTCAGTCACTGCTGATAATCAGAAGTGCTGGTTTCCCATCTATTGCTGTAATATCAGTCACTGCAGATAATCCGAAGTCCTGGTTCCCCATCAATTGCTGTAATATTAGTCACTGCTGATAATCAGAAGTGCTGGTTTCCCATCTATTGCTGTAATATTAGTCACTGCTGATAATCAGAAGTGCTGGTCCCCATATATTGCTGTAATATTAGTCACTGCTGATAATCCGAAGTGCTGGTTACCCATCTATTGCTGTAATATTAGTCACTGCTGATAATCAGAAATGCTGGTTTCCCATCTGTTGATGTAATATTAATCACTGCTGATAATCAGAAGTGCTGGTTCCCCATTTATTTGTTCAAAGAATCATTGTATAAAGTGTAAATAGTTGTATATCTACAAATTGTCGCTTACAAATTAATATAAATAGATAATATCTGGAATTGGTCAGAATGGGTTCTGGCATGTAGCTAATTTTATTTTACCAGGTTTAGTGCACGCTTTCTGGATTTCAGACAGGTGATGTGTATTATACATGGGTAGGTCGATCTACCCTTTGAAAATAAATGTTCCGGAACACTTTATTTCATTGTCTGCATTGCCCGTGCCAAACATTATAACAATAAAGGTTATTTGTACCTCCATCACTTGATGGGGAAAAATTACAGGGGTAAGCCTATTGTAGCATCAATATTGACTATATATATATCTTGATGTTGACATTTATTTTAATAATAAGTAATTCCATATATTATAACACACTAGGACATGTATGATTGTCCTGCAGTAATTATACAAGATATTAGTATTTGCATAATATGGTGATGGGCTTTCAATATACGATAAATAGCAGTGCCTTAAAAGTAAGTAACGACTCAGTTGTTGTGTAGCATGACAGACACTTAGGAATCACTTTGTCCGTCATCCTCGTCCATCGTTAATGTCCATCACACATTAACCTGCAACCTTACCTTGGCCATAACTTGAAAATGTTTAAATCTTTTAATAACACAACTTCATTTTACCGCAAGAAATGTTAAACATGTCCAGTAAATATTAACCAGCTACTGGTTTCTGCTCATTTAAAGGAGAACAGCTGCATGTCTTGATTTTATTTATTCTTGGTGAGACATAGACCCCTGATGAGGTCGAAGGTCAAGGTGACTATGACATGTTCATGGAAATTGTTTTCCGCTCATTTGAAAATGAAAGAATGCATGAATTTTATTCATATTTGCTGTGTACTTATATCTTGATGTGACGTAGTCTCCTATTGATTTTGGGATCAATAGGTCAAGGTCACTGTGACCTTTTTATTAAATTAATGAAAACTGGTACACAGTAAGGTAGACCCCTGTTGAGTCTGGAGTGAATAGTAGATAGTAGATTTTCTAATTGCAACAAATGTCCATTTCTGCTCAATCACATGTGAAATATTGCTCCCACAATCTTCTTTATGACTTGTCTGTCCTTGGTAAGAAGTTGACTCCTGTTGATTTTGGGGTCAGTAGATAAAAGGTCAAGGCCACTGATAAGCATAAGGCAGGCAACACAAGTGTTCCTCTAGTTTATTATATACGTTCCTTTAAAACAGTGCCTTTATATACGTTCGTTTTATAACAATAATGTAATGCCTTGCTCGTTTGTGATATAAGTTCATTTGATTTTTTAAATATTGTGTAAATAAATCGTATCACGTGTCTGCTGTTTTCTGGTTGATTTGTGCACTTCCATGCCAATATATACTTAACCCATGGTACTGGAAACTGCCAACCATCCATTCTGCTCCATTCTGCTTCATGTTGTTTTTTATTATAATTATTGAATTCGAATTTAATTGAATACTTTATTTTAAGAGGGTAGCCCAGTAACTAAAATTTATAATCTTCCCAGAGGCCCTCTAAATATACCAATATTACAACTTATATTTTCATAGTTGGTCATCAAACGCAGAGATTTGTGTTAATTGTTTACTTATATTAAAAATATTTGTTACTAATGAGCATTTCTTTTGTTTAAAATTTGTGACATTATATACCTACACCTACCGTTAGTCATATTCCAATGAAATATGGAGAATTTACACCTTTTAAAATAACTTTAATTTCTCCTTATACAAACCCAATGCATATTTTGAATTTATCTCCATTTCATGGAACCCTTTGGTCAATCCATATGGATGTAGAAGGCCATAGTAAAGTTTTTCTTTCAATTGAATTTTATTCCGTCCTAAAACTTTCTGATGGAATTTACTTTTTGTCATAAATTTATTCACTTCGTTCTGAAAATGTACCAGCTCTTTCAGAAGAATAGACTAGTATGCACACATTATGCAGATTCTATCACTGAATACTAACAGATTGGCTTTTTATTTCAGTAACAACTTAGTAATATCAACGGTCACTGCATTTAAAACTTATTTAAAACGGAATATTCATTTATCGTGAAAACTATTGACTTAATAATTGCCCACCCCCAACTTCAAACACAGTGAGTTGTATTAGAGAAAATATGATAATTCCAAGCCTTAGTTTATCCCAACCAAATAATACTAAACTTGTATTTACTTCTGTTTGTTGCTGTCCGTCCGTCTGTCTTCATGTCTCACATAGGCAGCTTCTAGTCAGTCTGTGTTGTCACTTTGTATTTGGCATGCCACAAAGCCTGCTACATGTTCTCATGTGTTTGCATTAGTATAACCAAGGACATGTAATGTAGCACATGTTTGTATCTCTGACATTCTGCTTCTCTGCTATTCTTGTAATCTGTAGCGTAACATCGGACGTGTTTGACTACATTTTAATTAGTCTTGTTTGAACCCTTGTTTTAATTGTTTATATGTTTCTATACCTTCTCATCTATACTGAGGGAAAAAATGTTTAGCAGTTTTTTTAGATGAAATAATACTGTATACAAGATATACTGACATTTTGGGACTTTACAGGCTTGACCCTACGTTCATTTATCGTTACGTCATTAAAATGTTCGATTGTTATTGATGTGTGTTTAATAAAATATTGTGTCTATGGCAGTAGTTTCTTGATTTTACAACCAAAAATGTATTATTTCCAGGGTGCAACAAAAACTTGTTAAACTTTTTTCCCTCTGATATATTATGAAGAAAAAAAGTTCAAGTTAAAATTCCAAAGTTTAAATATTTCAGAAAAATTGAAAATTAGAGTTTTTCTTATAACATCTTCTTGATGTCCCTATGCCCATTTAAAAAGGGACACACATCAATCTTGAAGTGTTTAACCTTTAGCCCGCTATGAATGTATAATGGACTGTCCTTTCTTTAAATTTAGACCATAACATACATATTCCATGTACGTTATAAAGGGGTATTTTGGAGAAATGACTGATGATCAGCCGGACATTGTAAACCCTGATCAGCCTGCGAGTTACTCGCTGATCTGGGTTTACAATGGACGCAAAGGTTATTACAGTCGTGCTTAGCGGGTCAAGGGTTAACTGTTGCAACATAAGCAACATTTAGTTATATACAAAAACAATTTGCTTTGAACTATTCAGATAATTATTAATAATAATTTGCAAATATGCAAGTTATGTAAAAACAATGGGAACAAAATAAGTTTTCAAAAATAAAAATTTCTGTTTCTCTTTAAAGGGACACACGGCAATCTTGAGTTTTAAAATCGAACTGCTTGCATATAATTAATTTACCAATTGTTTAAATATATTATTGGTGCACTGCTAATATACCCTAATATGTAAAGGTAATTGCTTCGGACTATTCTAATAATTAATATTAATGACTGTAAAACCTAAGTTGTAGAAAAACAAATGAGGCACAATTAGTTTTAAAAACTAAAGATTGAAGTGTGTCTCTTTAATGTTTGATATTAGGTGTAACTTTGATTAATCACCTTTTTTGCAAGTATTATTAACTTTACAAAAACTCCCATGACATAACAAGTATAATAAATTATATCTAATTATGTTCTTTCTATTCGTGTCATCTTTTATACTTAAAATTCTAATGCCATGTTAATTAATGCTCATAATATTAATGATGTATCGTTTTGTTTTTATATAGAAAAGCTATATTTTTACATTTTGTTAAAAAAAAAAAAGTAATTTTAGAATGTGATATTGTGTTATGGTTACCAGGGTGTATATGTTGTGATACATAGTTTGATTATAAAAATGTATCTATGTCCAGCTTGCTACTCAAAGTTTCCTAAGCATCAAGATTTCAATCCAACATTTTACGGTGGCTGGTTTTACCAACAGCATAAAACTCAACTTAATTTTGTTTTACCGTACATATAATTTATGGGAAATTCATTATGTTTTGTAAACGTTTATTTATTCAGTAACATTAAAGGTGTTTCAGGTTTAGTTTCTACCAGTTCACCTAAATATTTTGTTTTTTTGCTAATTTTCTAGGCATATAATCATTTATGAAACACAATTGTATTGAAGATAATTCAAAATGCACTGAAAGTACATTGGAACACAGTATAAATGTCACTGACTGTCTGCATGTACCTAGCTTGTTTGTTAAGCACAATATATTACAGTTGAATAGGTCCAAAGAAATATGTGTGATAAAATATTGATAAAGTTGCCTCAAAAATGGTTACTGGTCATATTTCATCAGCATTATGTTGATGTGTGTATGACTGATATTTCCATGAGAGAAAAAAAAGTAAAAAATAAATGGATTTCAAAAAGTCATGTTTTTTCTTATCCTTGACCTCTCCAGACACTGAGAATTTCCAATTCATATTGAGTATTGCAATATCAAGTATATGAACATTTGTGGACATGTAAGGGAAAGCAGGTATAGTGGTTCAAACATGAAGCTTTCCAGAACACCGTCAACCAGAAGACTCAATGACTTGGCAGAAGCCAGAGCAACGAGAGAACAAACCATTTAGGGTATGACACGAGATGATTTAAGACAAGCATCAAACTCGACTGTCCTTTGAGGAGAAGATCTCAAAGTGGATGTTATTGTTGTTATACTTTGAAAAATAAGTTGTTCAGAACTGTAACTTAAGATGAGTAATCAGGAAAAGGTACTGTGTTGTACCAAAGTAACTGCCGTTTCCGCCATAGTATGGTACGACTTTTACCCCCACACAGGGTTCTTGTACTGTAATGTATAGCATAAGAAGCATGCCCCACCCAGTCAGGGTTGGATTCTTCTTTTGATATGTTAACAAGTGGGGCGTCCCCATTACTTACAGGACCTCTTGTTCTGTTAATAAATGCAATATTGAAAATGAAAGTGGATCAAAGAACTGCTAGATCAACAGCAAACAATGTCTTTTTCTTTCTGCTTCTTCTTTTTCTCCCGAAACATTAGGTCTGTGTTCAGAACATGGAATGCTTCAATGCGCAAGCGTATATACATAAGCAAAGCAAAAATACGATAACTATATTACAGTATGTCATCATACAAAAAAACGTAAACAAAAACAAACATGTTTGTATTGATAACATTATTTTGCCAGGTGTGTTGAAAGTCATTCCTACTTTTTGTTGGGACACATTCCTATCGTGGCCTTAATGTGGCTGTAAAACAAGTATCAATCACAAGTGACGAATATCAGTGATAAAAACAAATCAGACAGGTGTTCAAATAACATACTGTGCGCCCTTAAAATTAACAGCATATGTTCATTCATGGGATAATAAATATCGTGTAAATTATTTACTTTCTAAAGCAGTATGTCTATTTGAAGGTATTCTAAATACGAGAGTATGGCCAACAAATGGTCCAAAAGTGTAGCTTACCAGGCGTTTTATGTCAATATAATTGGCAGAAATATGTCATACTCGGGAGTCAGTTATATGTAAATGACCTAAGAGGACATGAGGACGCTTCCCTCCACTGTTGGGAATTTGAAATGTTGCGCATGCTCAAGCAAACCGGAACCGGTCAGGATTCTGGTAATGTATAGAAGCGAGGCGTTTCGAAATCCAAGAGGGAACGAGTTTAAATACAAAAGGGAACCAGTTAACTGGTTAACATGGCTCTCATAATATATAGAGGACGTGTTCTATCAATGAGAAGAACCATAGTAATCTGCAGAGCAGTATCCTAATAGAATGTTGTTATTTTCTTTTGTTTATAAAAAAAAGCAAATTTGTCCGAATTGTCAGCCGCCAAGTTGCTAGACTGGATATGAAAACCGAAAACAGCATCGGTGTTTATGCATGGCAAACCCATCCAGTACGTGCCACCTCAGTAGTAGACCCGTCTCTTTGGGGCCAAGACAAACGAATCTTTTGTTTAGAACAAAGGAAAACAATATATTGTTTAGAACAAAGGAAATTATTTATGAAGACAAAATAACTAGTGTATCGAACAAAGGGAAACAATCTTCTGTTCTATAGAAAGTTAGGGTACCATTAGGTACTGGAGACAGCGTGTCTGGACTCGTCTTGATAAATTTACCAATCAGGACGCGGTTAACCACGCAACAAGACGTATAAGATGAACGTTTAAGTGGAGTCCATTCCCGGGGGCTCATATGGTAGAGGGACTATAAACCTTACAAAGAAAGAAAGTCCCATCATTCAGACAACAAAGTTCAAACATGGTGAATATCAGAGCTACATACCAGCTTGGAAAATATGTTAATGTAAAGGTGAAGGATTTTGGAAACGGTAATGTGGACATTGTATTTTCCACAGGTACCGGTTTAAAAAAAAAAAAAAAAAAAAAAAAAATGTTATATTCTATTAAATACTGTATTTAATAGAATATAACTTCTTTTTTTTTTTTTTTTAAACCGGTACCTGTGGTATTTTCATAGTCGATTTACGTGAACAATACGCCGACAATGAAGGAATTTTCGTTAACACTACAACGTTGGAAGTAGATGATGGAGTATTTAGAAGTAGATGATGGAGTATTTAGAAGTAGATGATGGAGTATTTAGAAGTAGATGATGGAGTATTTAGAAGATATACAACGAGTAGTAGTTGTTGGTTGACTGTCAGGAATCAAAGTCAAATATCGAAGCCAGATTATGCCCGTGTCCGCTTGAGACAATGGGATTAAACTGATATGTGTACGTACCATTAATAAGTAGTGCGATACAGTTAAGGTCAGGGGTCAAGGACATGCTATATTTGGTGTCCGTTCCAATTAACTCCCAAATAGCCTCAGAAGTGGGATTCAACCTTGTGTGCATCTATCATTAACAGACGGGTGTCGAGCACCATATTGGGGTCTTAAGTGTAGGTCAACGCCATGTAGTTGTTATGATTTTGTCATAACTCTTACGCTTAAAATAATGAGGTGAGTAAAAGCCCGTATCTTTGGGGCCAAGACAAAATAATCTTTTATTTAGAACAAAGGAAAAAAATCTATTGTTAAGAACAAACGAAATTATTTATGAAGACAAAAGAACTAGTGTATCGAACAAAGGGAAACAAAAGCTTTTGTTTAGATCAAAGTAGCCTAGTGTTATGGATCCCTAGATAATCATCTGAGCGGTGAGGACTTATGGCAATAGATCAAATGATCCTATTGTGGAGTGATAGAAAATGCTAGTTTTATATTGTGCAGATGTTGTGCTACAATTTGGGTGAAAGTTAGGTGTGACAGAGTTATCAGTGGCTGTGAGCAGTCAGGTGTGTTTAATTGTGTCAGTGATAAACATGGATATAAAAATCGAACAGCAAAAGTAGAATTCAAGGACGACAGTCAACCACAAACACACACAGAAACAGAGAACAACTTTAAAGATGAAAAAATGCCAAATTAGTCATCGCAAACACAAAATGGTTGACAATAGGGCTACCGCCTTGGAACGGTCAGTGGCAGAAAAAGACCGCTGGTGTTTAAACCAGGTTCTAGGGTGCACCAAACCTCACACTTACCCTACTGTCATCCCAAACAACGGGACAGTGTAAATAAAGAAATCCCCGCCATGAACTATTCTCTAACTAACGAGGCAGCATTAATAGGCAATATAAGTAAAACAAAAATATACTCATGTACATAAAAAAAATATATAAAAAAATAGCCAAGAAATATAGATATAAAATCGAACAGGAAAAGCAGCATTCCAGGACGACGGTCAACCACAAACACACACAGAAACAAAGAACACATTTAAGCCACACTGAAGGTACTCAGGGATTTGGCAGAAGCCAGAGCAACAAGGGAACAAACCATTGAGGGCATGACAAGACAAGATTGTAGATAAACATCAAACGTCGCCGTCCTTTTGGGCTTTAGGTAGACGTCATCGTAGGGTCCACAGCCTGTCCGGTCATCGCACAATTGAAGAGGAAAGCATAGTGACGAACTGTAAATGGGTCCACCACCAAGCATGCAGTGCGTTGCAAAATGATAGGGTCATAACCTCTTTTGGTAAACCGTTTAACAAGTTTAACAAAGATAGTATGAAAATGATCATGACCAAGGATCTTATGAAGTTTTTAAATACGTCACCATAGAAGTCAGGCTGTGATAGTCCTTGTCGCAGAAGAGTCCTTAAATTACTTTTATATTTAGAAAGAAGATCAGGGTTACGATAATACAATTATGCAAAGGTTTTACGCAGTTTATGATAACGGTAGCCCTGATGGAGTAGGTTTTTAGGAATGCAAAGATACGAATATTAAGGTCCTCAACTCGAACTATAAGCTCTAGAAAAACGAATAAGTTGAGACACATAGACCCCATAAGAAGTTGCTCGGGGATGGGGATTATTAACAATATCAAAATTAAAATCTTCTCACTTGTCATAAAATTTGCTAATTATTTCACCATTTTAAATGGAGAGATGTAAATCGAGAAAAGAAGCGTTAGTATCAGAACTATTAGCTATGTTAAGTTGAAGTTCTTTAGGCTATATATTATTAACCATAGTAGAAAGAAAGGGTTGTCAATGTTCAATATATCATCCAGATACCGAGAGGTGTTATTAAAGGCTTCAATAACATCTGCCTGGGTATCTGGTGAAAGACGCAACATGAAATATCTTTCATAGCAATATAAAAACAAATCTGCGCAAGTGGTGCACAGTTCGTACCCATAGGCATACCAAACATTTGTCTATAAACGGTCATACCATACTGACAAAACATATTTAAAAGTATCGAATATACAATGTACGAGAGGTGTTAAACTTATAGCGTAACACTTTTGTTTAAGATATTATTTTTCAGCGGAAATGGATATCATGAAACATGCGTGATTTAATGTTGTGAACGTGTTATTTAGAACATATGCATTTAAAAAATAATCTACAAGTTCACGCGGTTCGCTTTTAATAAATTACATTTTGAATTAGGTACCCACTAGTTTCTAATTTTAAACCTATATGTTTCTATTGCCGTAGAGTTTTACCTTAAACCAAATAATGTCAGTAAATGCATATCGTAATTCTTTAAACTGTGTTTGAAATTTAAAAATGATCGTATATTTTATTTTAAATGTTGAACTAAAAGTTTGAATTTTAACGAAATTTTAAGAAATTGACAAATTTGCTAGTATGTTACCGATGATTTTATACATTTATCAAAATAAGCATTTTATTCATATTTTATTAGACGAAAAATGAAACGTTATTGTTGCTGTATTATCACATACCATATAAAGATATATTTGGTCAATGTTTAGCGGTAGCCCTATTGTCAACCCTTTTGTGTTTGTGATGTCGTTTGCATTTATTGTTACTTTTGCCTTCTTGTTTGTCTGTTTGCGTGTTTGTTTCTGTGATTTGTTTGACTGTCCTCCTTGAATGCTACTTTCCCTGTCTTTCTTTATATTTTTTCATCATTATTTGCAAATGTGTGTGTTTTGCCTCTAAATCTTAAGTTATATATTGTTTCCATTTCCTTTCTTAAGAAAGTAACGAAACCTATTTTTTTTATAGAATGGGACATCATAACAATGCCTGCAGTTGATGTTTCGAACTAGAATTTTTTATAGATTTAATAACGTTCAAAGTTTTAGTTCAGGTTAATTTTCGCTGAAATCGACAAATAGCAAAACAAAATGCATATTCCATTTGTTTTACGTTCACACATGGACATATCAGACAACTATTACCTTAAACGACACATTACAAGCATTTGTTTTTCAATTTCTTTTGTCGTTACTTTTTATAATTGAAGGTTTTTGCCTCAAAATGTCTTTCTTTACCATATTACAAACATACGGATGCAGCAACATTAGGAATCACATAATAGTTCATGTCATAATGTTTTATATCGAAAGAAACATTAGACTTGACATTAAAACGAACATATTCGGCGAGAATGTCAAGATTTTTGAATCAGGTACAAAATGAAAGTGTTACGTTATAAGTTAACACCTCTCGTATACGTGCAATGCTTGTTCTAACAATTGTTTGGTCAGGTGAATTAAAGCGACACAAACGAAATAAACATTACATAAACGCAGAAGCATCTATACAACAACCGCAGCAGCAGCAACATCAACAGCAAAATCTCGAGCAGCAGCAACAGCAACAGCAGAATCTTGAGCAGCACCGGCATCATCATCAGCAACAACCTCAGCAGCAGAAACATGTAAAGATATCTGAAAACCCCTTTACATTCAATCATCCGTTCACATGTATACTTAGCGGACCTACTTCGTGCGGCAAGACATACCTTGTGAAGAACATTTTACGAGATAATTTGAAGAGGCTGTCTCCTCCTTCCCAACGTATTATCTGGCTTTATAAACTGTGGCACCATTGTACGATGTCATCAAAACAACACTCAGTCCGAATGTTGAATTTATACAAGGAATACCTTTAATTTGGAAAGAGATGAGTTTCTTGATCCGAACATCAGAAATTTAATTATTCTGGATGATCTCATGTCATTGTGCAGCAAGGATCCACGTATCACATATTTGACTACGGAAGGATGTCATCACAGGAAGGCATCGCTTTGAGCCAGAACTTATATTTCAGTAAAGATCCGACACAGCGAAGATATTGTCACTATCTTGTATTGTTGAACAATCCTGTGGATAAACAATCAGTCATGACATTAGCAAGACAGATGTATCCTGAAAATCCACAATATTTCATGCGTCAATTTAGTTTTTGCGATGAATAGCGGACCTTTTTCTCACTTGTTAGTAGATCTTAAATCTACAACCCTAGAAGCAAATCGACTTCGCACTAGTGTATTAGGAGAACGGGAAACCGACGAGAAAACATTGACCAATCAAAGTACATACCATAAGGAGGCTACAAGGCCACAAGAATCAGCGTCGTAAACTATCATAAAGAGCGTGAACAATCGGAGCCGTTTGTATCAAAAATGAGACATAGGGTCCTATAGAAACCACAGCGTCTGAACGCGATGCGTAGGTCCGCACTGTACTGCAAAGAAGGACTTGATAATACAATGAAAGAGACAAAAAACAACAGAAAAAAAACAACAGAAAAGGTGGCTTTTTTCCAAGTAGAAAGCGAGTTTGGGTCCGCATGTTCTCTACGACACCATTTTATACTAAAATCTTCAATGGAGTGGGCGATCTGGGCACGACAGGCATTAAAATCAATAGTTGAAGGTAATCTATATTTAGGACCTTTCGAAAACAAATGTTTATCAATAATATCCAAATTACAAGTGATGACATGACCTGCTGGAGCATAGCAAAATTTTGATGTGTTGCATTCACATTCCTTAGGAGTATTATGTACTATATCAAGGTCAGAAACTATTTTGCTGTAGTTGCAAATAATATTTCTAATAGGCTTTTTATAATTATAACAAATTACAGGACTTTCGGAATTTTTGAAATATTTTGGAATAGAATCAACTACATGAGTATCTCGAAAAATACTAGGCATGCCAAAAACCACATAGTATAATTGTCTAAACTGCCGTTAGTAACAAACGCTTTAATATTATTACAGGCCAAAAATGTAGTATTTTCTCTAGCGAATGTTTTTTTGAATAAGAGAAATTAGCTTGTCTTTGATAAGATGATGTGGTAAAGTATATAGTGTAGAGAAATCATAAGAGCTTATAGATGAAACATGACGTTTATTGAAAATTTTATCAAGAACGTCTCCTGAATTATTTATAGACCAAAACAAATTAATCCCAGAGTTTTCATAAGTTTTATCACAATATCGTTTAACGTGATCTCTAACGGCAGTAAGACAAGAAATTAAAAGTTTGGAGATGTTTGTTGTAGTGCAGGCACTAGAATTCGAAATAAAGCGGGCCTTATATGGATTTTTATGTAATTTAGGAATCCAGTATTAAGTTGAAGTTCTTTAGGCTATATATTATTAACCATAGTAGAAGGAAAGGGTTGTCAATGTTTAGTATATCATCCAGATACAGAGAGTTGTTATTAAAGGTTTCAATAACATCTGCCTGGGTATCTGGTGGTGAAAGACTCAACAAAATCTCTTTCATAGCAATATTAAAACAAATCTGCGACAAGTACAGTTCGTACCCACAGGGATACCAAACAATTGTCTATAAACGGTGGTTCCATACCTGACGAAAATATTATCTGATAGAAAAATGAGTGCTTCACAAACTTCATGGCAAGTCCACATAGTGTAATTATCTAAATTGCCGTTAGTAAAAAACGCTTTAATATTATTATAGGTCAAAAATGTAGTATTTTCCCTAGCGAATGTTTTTTGAATGAGCGCAATAAGCTTGTCTTTAATAAGTTGATGTGGTTGACAATCTGAATTGTATAGCTAGACAAATATTGCCAGATAAATGATAAATGCATTTACCAGTGGATTAATTTACCTGTTCAGTTTTCTACGTTGTCAAATAAAATCGTATTCTCGCTTTTCACAGATATTGAATGTATGAATTGTAAATAGCAGTTGTGTATTGATTTCGGTTTTAAATATACATTAACATGTTCATGACACAAAATATGGCCGGGGAACTTTAGAACAATATAAGCATTTTTAAATTGTTTTCAAACATTAAAAAGCAGATACAAACAAGTTGACTTTAAAGGAATAATCAACATAAAGACCGATAGCCTTATGGCCAACCCTTTATGTTTGTGATGTCATAGCTTGCCTTTAATCAATCTCTGTAAATATGTTTTGAAGTCGCCATATGACCGTAGCTGTTGGTGCGACTATAAAATCCAATTCAATTCAATTCTTTGTGTGTGTTTTGGGTGACTGTGGTCCTTGAATGCTACATTTCCTTTCCTGCTTGACTTTTATATCTACTTTTATGCCAGTTCTACACGAATGATCAACACAATAAATGTTCTTTAATTGACAATGACCGTTCTAAATTGCATAATAAAAATAACTTGATTTGAGACTTGTTGAGTCGTTGTATCACTATAACATTTATCGAATTGCAAGTTTAGTGGTTGGTCCATATACAGTTCGCCACTATTTTTCATCCTCTTTGATTGTGCGATGACCGGACAGTATGTCGACCCTTTGATGGCGTCTACCTAAATCCTAGTCATGCCCTTAATAGCGTATTCTCTTGTTGCTCGGGTTTCTGGTTTGAGTACGTGCTTTGTGTATTTCTAGGCTTTAAGGTTTGTATATTCATATATACATGATCATCTTTGTGTTATACTTATCCTTGTTATATAAGTTCCATTTACTTTATCATGACGCTGCCTTCCCGAGAGCCAGCATGTGTTCTATACATGGCCAATTCAGTAAATGAACAGTGACTAAAACTGCTTTGAACTCGGACACCTGCATTCTTGAGTAAAATTCATTAATTTCCGGTGGCGTATAAATATAGCAAGAAGGATAAAATATATCGGACAGGGAAAGCAGCATTCAAGGACGACAGTCAACCACAAAACACAAAAACAAACACGCAAACAGACAAACGAAAAGGCAAAAGTAATAAAAAAATGCAAACGACATCACAAACACAAAAGGGTTGACAATAGGGCTACCGCCTTGGAACGGTCAGTGGCAAAGTAGGCAAGTCCTATGTAACTTTTTGGATCTTTTTATTATTGTTATTTATTCATATATACATGATCATCTCTGCCTGTTTTGGAGAATGCTTCACTTCCTGTTTGGCTTTTTTTTATCTACTTGTGCAGATTGTGTAGCTTTATATATATTTATTTATATTCAGCTAAACAAGTGAAGGTCAAAATCTTAAATCAGCAATTAACACTAAACATATAACTGTGGATGAATACTCAAGACATGTGATAGAAGCAAATATGGATGCCTAAAGATTGTCAGCGCTTTTGTGATTTTGCATGGCATGCAATACTAAAAGGGTAAACATGTTATGAACGAAAGCTAATGACAAAATCACAGAATATAAAGACGTAAATTAAGCATATGGTATAAAACCGTATGACATCAGGCCATCAACTACGTAGTTATACTCATATTATTGCCGTTTGGTCTGGACACATATCTCGTTATTACCAGAAAACCATATCTAATATAATCACACACAAAAATAGTTTCAACGGTAACTGTGTACTGTTTCGTCAAACTTCGCATCTGATTTACGATGACTTATCACAAATATATAGCCAACAGCAACTCTACACAATTTAATCTCACGAAGTATTTTACAAGTCAATTAAAAGAATATCTTATTGCCACCAAATTGACAAATGTGGTCCTCTATTTAATTGTCTGGCACATACCTAAACATGCATGTGACGTACTTTTATATCATTTAAATCTCCGGCAGCGTCATACCAAAGACTTGATAAAAGCAGATATAGAAAAAACACGAACAGGAAATGTAGCATTCAAGGTCCACAGTCAACCAACAACACGCATAGAAATAAACAATAATTACAAAGATGAACAAAATGCAAGATATGACATCACAAACATAAAACGGTCTACTGCCTTGGAACGGCCATTGGCAAAAAAGGCCGCTGTGGGTTTAAACCAGGTTCTAGGGTGCACCTAGCTCACTCTTACCCTATATCCCATTTCAACGGTACTTCGGAAATCTCCGTACAATGTTCGGAATTTCAGTCACATGGCGCAAAGTCACATGACTTCAAGAACTTATCAGATGCTTGTAGTCAAATAAGTATCAACAATCACACATTAACCAGTTTCAATGTTTATATATTTAATTAAAAAGTATGCGTATTTGTTCGCTTAAACACCGCAGTCATTAGTAATATTCTATACAGAAACCATCTTGACTTATTCCTTGGAAATTAGACCGGATTTCAAAGCTACAAGAACACATGTTGAATTGTTTACATTGTAGCATGTGCCCGTAAGTTGGAACCGGTGTTAGGATAAAAATATTCATTGTTTTCTGACAATCCTGTTTTTGAATTGTATCAACTAATACGCTTTATTTTTTGTTTTTCTGCAGTATCAAACACATCTGCCAGGCGTTCAAGTTATAGTCTGAAAGTTATAGTCTGACATTTAATAACAGTTTTGTATTTTGTTTGATTCACATTGGGCACCGTTACTCTGAATATTTAATGTGCCTACCAGCATTTGATTGGTTGACCTATTTGGCTACTCGGAGATAGCTCGTTATACATACATACATACATACATACCTACCCACACACACAACCAAAACAGCAATGCGTTATTTTTCTATTTCAATTACATCTGTAATGAGTTTGTACATGGTGCATTAAATACGTTAAATAGAGTACATCAGGATTTTCATGGGGGTCTAGGTGTCCGACTAAAAATCGACACATATTAATATTTTCTATTCTAAATGTCCTAGACATAATGAATGAGCCTAAAAATGATCTCTTATTTGCAAATAAATTCATTTTGCACAGTAATACTATCCTAGGTGACGTACCAGGGTTAATTTCAGCATTTTACGTCCGATTCCGCTATATGGTGCTTTCAAAGTTTAGACATTAACAAAACGGTTCTAACATCATATTTTGATTGATATAAGTGTTTTATCATGAACTGGAACATTTTTATAATATAAGATGTTTCTAGAAAAATCCTGATGTACCCCCTTTAAACCTGGATGACGAAGAACATGGCGCCGATATTGTTTTTATCTGGTTCAACTACGTGATTGTGAAGTGCATAATTGGCCCATCTTGTGCAGGACATTCAATTAAAAAGGATTGTTTTTACCCAGTTTACCCCATCCTAAATCTTAGTGTTGTTTAAAATTAGTTGAAAGATTGTCAGCAATAAGAAATGCTTCGTAAACCAGCAATAGGAAAAATACGGCCTCATTTAGCATGTGATTGTTTTGTTTGTACCAGAAAAAAACATTTCAAGTACAAAACGTTTGATGGTCCGTTATTTTGTTTCCCGTAAATCCTTTGTTGATTAGTATAACCCAAATTTAATAGAGATATAACGACAAAACCAGCTGTTTTGGTGTCACTAATCAGATCGCGGTAGTCGTAATCGACTTGTTGCAAATATTTAAACAAATCATAACAACGGTGCCTTCCTGTCGGCAAATTGGCGTGAAAATTAATAATCACAAACATGTAAACATTCAAGACAATATAGTTAAACATAATTGGGTGCAGCCATAAAACGAAGCTCGTAAAGCGGCACTCGATGATTAAGAGCAAAGTTTTCATTCTTGTTTTACTGCTGACCCCTAGAAAACAAGCCAGGAAGAGAGTTCCGCAGGTTTAGGGGCCATAAAACGTACCGCTCATCTCGAGAACAAGACGTGGGCAGCACTTCAAATTAACTTGGACGTAGTGGAGGGTGTACAAACGACAGGTTTATGCGACTTATAATTAATTCAAATATCATCTCTAAACACAAGAGTAAAGTAAATGGCGTTTTGAGACGGTAAATCAACAATTCATAATAAAACTGATGTCCAAAATGCAAACACTTGTAGGTTTGTATCATGGATAATCATACCGACAAAGGTCCGATGATTTAGATGACGATCTTGTTCAGGGGAGGATATTGTTCAGGGGAGGATATTGTTTAAACAATAATCACCGTTGAAAATGTCGGAACCGTATTAATTATAATAATAATTATAGTAATATAATTACAATAAAGATTGTTCTTTGTGTTGGCTCTCCCCGAATTCAGATCAGCAGTGTAATTACTTACTGGTCATGTGGGGTCATCGAGCCCATTCTATGTGACTTTACTGTAGAATACCGCTTATGTCGGTGCTAAGGGGCGTGAGATGTGTTGCAAATGATATTACCTAAAAATCGAATATGCTACACATTTCTCTTGTTTGTGTTTGTTGCTTCTTTGTTGGACCTTATTTATTTAATAAGACTGATTTGAAACAATTCAATATTCCATGAGGTCCGCAGTGTGCCAACAATATATGTGTGCAATATTTATAAAAGAAATGGGATGTGTGATCATGTGTATTTATAGAACGAATAACAAAGAGTATGATAATGGACCTTTGGAAACGTCCGAACACGACACATACAAAATATTGCAGTCTCGGTTTGATTGAGTGTTCAAGAACGGTAGTGAAATATGCTAGCTACCGCTCACGCCCTCTAGCCCCGGGTTGAGCAGAACTCAATATTTATAAAATAAATAGTACAGAATTATAACCATCCCGAAGATGGCATGCATATGGCGGTGGACATAGAGATTTTCCTCCCCCATGACACATCATCCTCTAGTCTACAATATTAGACTAGAGGATGATGTGTCCAGCAGCGTATGGTCCCAGTATCTAACAAAATACTATGCCCCGAAGAGCGAAATAAATAAAATGGAATTTAGTAGCGAGCAGCTGTTATGAAGCATGCATATCACAAGTAACAGCCAAAATACTAAATTAAAAGCAGACAACATATAGAAACTAAACCGAATTTGATTGTAGAATATATTTAATGTGTTGTTCAGTAATGGAAAAAGCTTTAATACTGAGTTGCAAAACTTTCTGATATATGGGTTGTTTAAATATTTCAGTTTTGAAATTGTAAGCAGATGAGTCATTGCTTAAATAGGAAGATAGATCATTTCATAACATTGGACATTGTTGGATTAACAAGGAAGATAGTTTCAGATAAAGAAAGGACGATAGTTTCAAACTTTAAATAAATAATTTAAGAATGAGCATTCGCTATTCGACCTGGAAGTATACTTGTAGACTAGAGGATGATGTTAAATATCGCATATTTAAACTAAGAGTCAATATATCTCTAATATAAACAGCATCATGGTCATCACATGTTTTAAAACATTAAGACTGCTTTTTAGAATTTATCCATTTACGAAACTTTATTGAAACGGGTCCAATAAACAAATTAACTGAGAACCCTAACCCTAACCCTAACCCTAACTCTATTTTCAACCCTTTTGTGTTTGTGATGTCGTTTGTATTTTTTATTGCTTTTGCCTTCTCGTTTGTCTGTTTGCGTGTTTGTTTTTGTGTTTTGTGGTTGACTGTCTGCTTTCCCTGTCCGATATTGTTATCTTTCTTTATCAAGAATAGTATTGCAGATCTATGCATTACTCTTAAAACTTTATCTTCTTGAGCAGCACTTGACACACGATTGACTCAATATAGGAACTCTATAAACGCTAGACACTACTTTCCCATGTATTGTTATACTGCAAAAAGAGTATGAAAGAAGAATAAAATTTTGGAAATCGCCGAACACAATAAATACAAAAGGTATTGCAGTCTCGGTTTGACCGGGACTGTTCATGAACGTCAGTGAAAAATGTTTGCTACAAGCCCTGAACTGAGCTGAAGATTTGTCTTCACGTGTCTTGAAATTCACGTGAAGAGGTTTAGGTTATACTAAAAAAACAAATGTTTTGTTTTAAAATTTACCAGCGAACTTACATTAATAACGTAAATTAATAACGTATGAAAAACTTTTTTTTTCTCTCGTGTGAAATTCACACCAGTTTCACGTAAAACATCAAAATTAGCATTCATCGGCGAAATTGTTTTAACATGAAATCACGTGATTTTTTTTTCTTTTCAGAATGTTATGAGATACGAATTGTTTTTGTTGTTTTTATTTGAAATCACTTGAACTATTATAAACATTACGATATCTCAAATTGATTTACTCACAAACTTTATTCCGCAAAGAAAGAAATCACCAATATACAAAACAATGTCTAGAACATTTAACGTATGGTGACGAGATTTACAAATGATCGTAAGATCGTTGATCATGATCATTTTCATACTATCTTTCTCAAACTTGTTCTAAATTATATCAAAACAGGTTATGAACCTATCATTTTACAACGCACTGCATGTTTAGTGGCTGACCCATGTACATTTTCCCGACATATTGTGTACCCTATGATGACGTCTATCTACATGTGCCCGACATATTGTGTACCCTATGATGACGTCTATCTACATGTGCCCGACATATTGTGTACCCTATGATGACGTCTATCTACATGTGCCCGACACATTGTGTACCCTATGATGACGTCTATCTACATGTGCCCGACATATTGTGTACCCTATGATGACGTCTATCTACATGTGCCCGACACATTGTGTACCCTATGATGACGTCTATCTACATGTGCCCGACACATTGTGTACCCTATGATGACGTCTATCTACATGTGCCCGACATATTGTGTACCTATGATGACGTCTATCTACATGTGCCCGACATATTGTGTACCCTATGATGACGTCTATCTACATTTGCCCGACACATTGTGTACCCTATGATGACGGCATATTGTGTACCCTATGATGACGACATATTGCGTACCTATGATGACGTCTATCTACATTTTCAAAAGAATGGGATGGTAAAGATTAAATAATGACATTGTTCAGATTTGTTTTCAATCCAAAGAGGTGTTCGACAAGGCGATCCTCTTTCTCATATTTTGTTATAATATGTTTTGACTGTAATTGCTGCTTTGAAAAATAACCCCGATATAAATGGTATACGTGTAAGAGACTCTGAATATGTATTAAACCAATATGCCAATGGCTCCTCTCTTTTTCTAGAGGATGATGAAAAATCATTAAATACTGTCCTTCAAACAGTGGACAAATTTTACCTCTGCCCCGGTTTAAAAGTAAATTTCGACAAAATCCAAATTATATGGATAGGAGCAAGAAAAGGTTTAAACGTCATACTGATACAAACCAGTGATCTGGGATTAAAAAGGATTTAAAATTCTAGGAATAACTTATAATTTAGATAAAGACAACTATTTTATAAATAATTATCATGATAAACTTAATAAAATAAAAAATCTGTTAAACGACTGATCTTTTAGAAATCTTACGCTTATTGACAAAACAACAGTGCTTGTACTTAACATCATAATTGACTGCTTAACTGTTTCCTGACCCCCCAGGTCACATTTTCCAAGAATTCCAAATATTTTACTTAATTCCTTATGGTCGGGGAAAATGGATAAGATTAAATGAAGGGTTATAATAAATTCAATAAAAAAACGGTGGTCTTAAGTTTCCACATATAAAATCACTAACCCAGTCACCGAAACTTGTATGGGTTAAACAAATTAGATCCTGAAAGTTCAACATATTTCATCGTATGTTGTTTACCAATAATAACTTTATCAGTGCATGAATTGAATGTTGTTTAACGGCTCATCAACAAAGTATAGGTTATTTAGAGCCGCACCAGAGAGAGGGGAAGGATACATAGGAATCCGGGAACCTGCCCTATTCCTATTATCGAATAGATTCCTATGGTTCTTTAACGTACTCGGAGGATAGACCGAAACAGAACTTTGTACTTTTTGTAACAACTCGAAAGAAACTGTTTTACGTTTATTTTATGAATGCATGTATCCAAAATACGTGTATGTACCTTTGCGGGTTTTTTTAACAAATCAAGAATCTCTTAGGAAATGACGTGAAAATAAAACCGCAGGAAATCCTCCTATATTTTGAACAAAATGCAAACGTGATACATTCGATAATTAATATTTGTCTTCTCATTTTTAAAAGTTACATCTACTCCTGTAAACTGAAACAATGTCTCCCAAATTATAGCGTTTTTATTGAGCATTTGAAGAGATATAAACACCTTGAATTATTCCCAAATCTAATGCTATCAAAGCGAGATGGAACACTGTGAGTAATATCCTTAACAGTTAAACCATAACATTAATACTGATGCTTTAAAGGTCTCATACTATGGGAAGCCATAACCGCCAAAATGTGGATATTTACAAACCATTCAATGACAGGCCATTTAATTCAACATGAAGTCATTTGATGACGTACATATTGATTAGATGCGACGTGTAAACTCGGTTCATTCGTTACAAAGTGAATTGATACGGTTCAAAGTGAAATGATACGATGTAAAATTTCAAACCATACGACGCAAAGTCATTTGATGACGTACATATTGATTCGATGCGACGTGTAAACTCGGTTCATTTGTTACAAAGTGAATTGATACGATGTAAAATTTCAAACCATACGACGCAAAGTCATTTGATGACGTACATATTGATTCGATGCGACGTGTAAACTCTGTTCATTCGTTACAAAGTGAATTGATACGGTTCGAAGTGAAATGATACGGTATAAACTCGGTTCATTCGTTACAAAGTGAATTGATACTGTTCAAAGTGAAATGATACGATGTAAAATTTCAAACCATACGACGCAAAGTCATTTGATGACGTACATATTGATTCGATGCGACGTGTTAACTCGGTTCATTCGTTACAAAGTGAATTGATACGGTTCGAAGTGAAATGATACGATGTAAAATTTCAAACCATACGACGCAAAGTCATTTGATGACGTACATATTGATTCGATGCGACGTGTAAACTCGGTTCATTCGTTACAAAGTGAACTGATACGGTTCGAAGTGAAATGATCGGGCGAAAACACAGTCGGTGCGATGCAAACGCAATCCGTTCGACAGAAACTGATTTCATTACGTGCAAAGTGAAACGGTGCGACATCTGGCGGCGATATTTGCCACATCACTTGCAGGGTTATTTCCCCTACATAATGTATGATAAATCAAAGTACTAAAAGTACTGAGAATGCAAGGTTTTATAGGAAAGATTGTATGGATATTTGCACGATCAAATTTCCATAAATTTTACATAGTTTAAACCAACTTGGCGATCTTTGGCGACCTACCAAAATCTAAGAGGGTCAATCCATTCCAAATATATTGTGATCAATTGTCATTAAACTGTTTCAAATCTAGACTAGAATATTATTTTATGAAATCGCTGATGGATAGACAGATTTGTGATTTGTGTTCATGGCCAAACTGTCACTCAAGATGACTTCCATGTCTAAAATTATGTCATTTACAGAGTGGCGTGTAGTAAGTAGTCTTCCGGGAACAAGATGCACAAGAGGGCCTGTATAACTCTACTGGCTTGAATAGTCTAAGGCCGAAAACAGTTTTTGTCTCGCCTATTCGAAGAAAAAAAGAGACATAGGTGTTGCTTCTCCGGCGGCGGCAGAGGCGTCAACATTCAAGTTTTGCGTTTAGGTCATTTTCTCACAAACTGTATGCACTAGACCTTTCAAACTTTGCTTGTAGTTGTATCTTGGATGGTACATTGCAACGTGATAAAGCAAATGTGGAACTGACCTTGACCCTCCAAGCAAAGGCAGATAACTTAATAATTTTTAGGTTCAACTTTTGCGTTTATGTCACTTTTTCACAAACTGTATGCACTAGACCTTTCAAACTTTGCTTATAGTTGTATCTTGGGTGGTACATCGCAACGTGATAAAGCAAATGTGGAAGTGACCTTGACCCTCCAAGAAAAGGGCAGATAACTTAATAATGTTTAGGTTAAACTTTTGCATTTAGGTCACTTTTTCACAAACTGTATGCACTAGACCTTTAAAACGTTGCTTATAGTTGTATCTTGAGTGGTACATCACAACGTGACAAAGCAAATGTGAAAGTGACCTTGACCCTCCAAGCAAAGGGCAGATAACTTAATTGTTACCTTCAACTTTTGCGTTTAGGTCACTTTTTCACAAACTGTATGCACTTTTTGCTTATAGTTGTATCTTGAGTGGTACATTGCAACGTGACAAAGCAAATGTGGATGTGACCTTCACCATCCAAGCAAAGGGCGGATATCTTTAATTGTTACATTTACATCACTCTCTCATGAACTTTAATTATGCACTAGATGTTTTAAACCTAATTTATAGCTTAATCTTTGGAAGAAAACATATTCTATTTTGACATAGTTGTGTCTTGGGTAGTGCATCTTTTTGGATCAATGGATTTCATCTATGACCTTGACCTACTTTCTAGAGCTGATGAATTTTAGCTCTACTGGCCAAGGGCCTTCATTTTTCATCAGATCTTTACAAAACTTTAACATATTGTTAATATCATATTGTTTTAAAGGTTTTTTGTTTATTTTTTTGTTGTTGTTTTTAAAAAAAAAAATTATATATATATATTTTTTTTTTTTTTTTATTTCATTTTTTTTTTCGGTTCGTTGATTTTTGATGGAGTAACGGCCCCTTGACATTTTTACTTTTAAATTTCTTGTCGGCTCTACTCCTCCTAAAGCCTTGTTGGATTTCGACGAAACGTGGCAGGAAGCATCGGTAAGATGTCTAGTTGTGCATATCGCGCTTTTTCCCAGTTCGCTGATTTATGACGGAGTTATGGCACTTTCACATTTAAATTTCTTGTCGGCGCTACTCCTCCTAATCTTTCTACAAAATTTGGCAGGAAGCCTCAGTATGATGTCTAGTTGTGCAAATCGCGGTTTATCAATGAAATCTCGGACAATTTCGAAAACCAGCTAGATCTTGTTAGTAACGACAGGTTATTGCCCTTGCTTTGCTGAAAAATGCTATATTGTATTTCCTTTGTTAAATCTGTAGTTACTTCGTTTTTTATCTGATCTTTACCATATTTGTTTAGAATGTTAATATAACCCCGTCCCCCACCACCCCGCCCCATTTTTATAAAATTTCATTCATAGAAGTGGGACAAATTAAAAAATACCCATGCCAGACTAGACACAGCAGACTTATTTCCCATGATTACCAGGTGAGCGATCTAAGGCCATCCTATCCCTGTTGTTTTTGCAATGTTTGAAAAAAAATACTGATTGGAATTTTATGTCGACAACCCTTGATGTAAGAGCCGTTTTAGCCAGTAGAGCACCCACAGGCCCTCTTGGGCCTCTTGTTTTTAATAGAATGGCAATTTACTTTTAAACAAATGCACTTAAATGTCATCTCAGCAAACGGCAAACTCCATTGTTTTTAGTTACTAAAATGTTTACAACCTCATTTAAGCATCATTGACCGTTTTATTTTTAAGTCCAGCCCCCCACACCCGATTACCGGCAGCCGTAGGCACAGTTCGGCAGCCGTAGGCACAGTTCCCGGTAAAAACAAAACAAGTTTCAAAAGGGTAAATAAATCTAGTTTTATGACTTGTTAGCCTTAAACTATTAGAAAAGTGAATCGGCCATTTTAATTTCGAAGGAATGTTGTGTATGTCACCTGATTCCCGTGAAATTTGAACCGATATTACGCGAGTTACGGTAGGTTAAATGTTGAAATTAAGCTAAGAAATGTGATTGTAGAAAGTTAGAGACCTGGTACTCGGTAAATAGTCATGTTTAAGAGATTTCAGACATACTGCCATTAAATATAATCTTTCCTGAATAAACAGTCCAAATTTTAGCCCACAGAACATTTTATTAAAATAATTGTGGGTTTTTAAACACGACCGGGTATTGAAAAATGGCAGGAGTACGCTACAGTTCCATTATTTATTGGCAGGTAGCTAGTACAGTTCCGAAAAATGGCAGGCGTATGGTACAGTTCCAAAAAGATCGGACGCTAAAGTCTTTTCTCCTTTGGTATAGTGGTGTAATTTCGAAAACACTAATGAAGAAGTATTGTATATAAAATTATATACATCTTTAAGACTTCGGTCCTTCCATAAACGTTTAAGAAAACCCACCAACTGTAGGGAAACGTGAATATAGGCTCGTTTGAACCTTCATTCCGACGGTACAGTACAGAGAAAGATACGTTTTAATAACAATCGTATGTTGTGCTGAGTTACGTCCCCTTTTTATAATTCACCATTTATGATAACAGGCGTTTGGTATTTAGATGTTTTGGAATAGATTGCTTAATTTTAATTATTGCATAGTTGATCACATCACATTAATTACGTTTTAAGGTCACTCTATGTAACTTAATGTATCTGAATCAAACGTCTACTGATATATAGGACACGCATATAAACCAATAATGTAGTCGCTCAAAAGATACCCATGGTAACGCAAAATACACTTTATGCAATAACAGGGCTTTACAAAAATGTCATCATTAACCAAATGAGATTATGTGTCATTTATTTATGACCATTTAAAGTTTGCCTAATGAGCATGTTTAAGCTAAAATTTAAGCTAATTAGTTACACTTAAAGTGGTCACATCTTTATGATAGATATTTTGATTTTGCCGATGAGTTTTTTTTTGGGAAATTCAGACACTAAACTTTTATTTAGACAATAGACATGTACTAGTATTTCGTCTCACCAAAGCAAAAAAGTTTGAATGTCTGCATGTGTCAACTTTGAACTTTCGTGGGTATCTGCGCTATATCCGTTACAATTTGATACCAACTTTAAATAATGTCCTATGATTATTACTTTTTGAGTTAAGTACACTTTTGAGCGACTACATTATTGATTTATATGCGTGTCCTATATATCAGTAGACGTTTGATTCAGATACATTAAGTTACATAGAGTGGCCTTAAAACGTAATTAATGTGACGTGTTCAACTATGCAATAATTAAAATTAAGCAATCTATTCCAAAACATCTAGATACCAAACGCCTGTTATCATAAATGGTGAATTATAAAAAGGGGACGTAACTCAGCACAACATACGATTGTTATTAAAACGTGTCTTTCTCTGTACTGTACCGTCGGAATGAAGGTTCAAACGAGCCTATATTCACGTTTCCCTACGGTTGGTGGGTTTTCTTAAACGTTTATGGAAGGACCGAAGATGTATATAATTCTATATACAGTACTTCTTCATTAGTGTTTTCGAAATTACACCACTATACCAAAGGAGAAAATACTTTAGCGTCCGCTGTTTTTGGACCTGTTCCATACGCCTGCCATTTTTCGGAACTGTACTAGCTACCTGCCAATAAATAATGGAACTGTAGCGTACTCCTGCCATTTTTCAATACCCGGTCGTGTTTAAAAAACCCACAATTATTTTAATAAAACGTTCTGTGGGCTAAAATTTGGACTGTTTATTCAGAAAAGATTATATTTTATGGCAGTATGTCTGAAATCTCTTAAACTTGACTATTTACCGAGTACCAGGTCTCTAACTTTCTACAATCACATTTCTTAGCTTAATTTCAACATTTAACCTACCGTAACTCGCATAATATCGGTTCAAATTTCACGGGAATCAGGTGACATACACAACATTCCTTCGAAATTAGAATGGCCGATTCACTTTTCTAATAGCTTAAAGCTAACAAGTCATAAAACAAGATTTATTTACTCTTTTGAAACTTTTTTTTTACCGGGAACTGTGCCTACGGCTGCCGGTAATCGGGTGTGCCCCCGTTAGGCGAGACATGTGAATCCACGGATTTCTTAAAAAATCAAAGGCTATAACTCTGATGTGTCTAGTCTGATGCAACTGGTTTTGAACTTGTCCAAGTTCAGTGGCGTAACCTAGAAAACGTCTTCTGCTGCAAGGACAAATAACGTAACAAGAGGCACTACCCGTTGATTCAACTTCTCTATGTCTGTCCCACACATTGAAAAGAAACTTTACTGTAGTATTAACTAAAAAAAATAAAATACAAATCTAGCTACCTAGCTACCGTATTTTACATTGTATAGTACGCAGTTTTTTTGCTTCTTTTAAGGTTTCCGAAAGTGGGGTGCGTACAAATTACAATACAAGGAAACAATACAATAAGCTTTTTTTCTTGCATTTTATATACAGAAAATCGATGTTAGACTGGAGAAAATCGCCGATAAAAACATCGGGGACGAAAGACAGACATTTGTGAATGCCGATAATACTTTAATTTTCGTTACTTACTCGCTCTATACAAGTAATTAATTGACTTAATTCGTCTTAGAAATGAATAAAGTTTATTATAAAGCTTGTTTTTATATAAAATTGTTGCAGAATTTCAATAAATGCTAGCTCGAAGAACAGTGACAAGGTTTAATTGTTTAATTAACCAACAGCAAGAAATATTGTATGCTTAAATACTTTACAAACACAAGCATGAAATATTGTATGCTTAAATATTTGCAAACACATTACCATTTATACATTCTCTTGTAGTATTGCTTAGAGTTTGTTTTTTTAAATCTATGATGCTTTCCCAATAATTTGAAACAATTTCCATCAGAATTTTAAATGCTGTGAATTGCCAAATCCTTGTCACAATATATTTGAAATGGATTGACCCTCTAAGATTTTGGTAGGTCGCCAAAGATCGCCAAGTTGGCTAAAACTATGTTAAATTTATGGAAATTTGATCGTGCAAATATCCATACAGTCTTTCCTATAAAACCTTGCATTCTCAGTACTTTTAGAACTTTGATTTATCATATATTATGTAGGGGAAATAACCCTGCAAGTGATGTGGAAAATATCGCCGCCAGATGTCGCACCGTTTCACTTTGCACGTAATGAAATCAGTTTCTGTCGAACGGATTGCGTTTGCATCGCACCGACTGTGTTTTCGCCCGATCATTTCACTTCGAACCGTATCAGTTCACCTTGTAACGAATGAACCGAGTTTACACGTCGCATCGAATCAATATGTACGTAATGACTTTGCGTTGTATGGTTTGAAATTTTACATCGTATCATTTCACTTCGAACCGTATCAATTCACTTTGTAACAAATGAACCGAGTTTACACGTCGCATCGAATCAATATGTACGTCATCAAATGACTTTGCGTCGTATGGTTTGAAATTTTACATCGTATCATTTCACTTTGAACCGTATCAATTCACTTTGTAACGAATGAACCGAGTTTACACGTCGCATCGAATCAATATGTACGTCATCAAATGACTTCATGTTGAATTAAATAAATGGCCTGTCATTGAATGGTTTGTAAATATCCACATTTTGACGGTTATGGCCTCCCATATATTACTGTTACTTTAGTTGGTTCAGATTTCATTCCATGTATGGTTCTTCTCAATCTAGTTTCATCGAATGCATTCTTATATGCAATTTTTGCCTAAAATGCGTTTGTATTTATATCATGTATATATCGTGTCTGAATAAAATTATTTAAAACAAAAAAAAAAAAAAGTTTAAATAATGTGTGTCTGTTATCTTGTCTTGTCGAGCCCTTAACTTGTTTTGTGAATTTCTAGGCTTTTGTTTTGTTTATTCATATATGCATGATCATCGTTGTGTTATACTAATGATGACATTAAATATAGCATGTCCACCGGCTAGGGGGCGTGAACGTTAGCAAGCATATTTCACTACCGTTCATGAACAGTGTCAGTCAAACCGAGACTGCAATATTTCATATTTATCGTGATCGGCCGTTTCCAAAGGTGCACCCTCATACTCTTTTATATTGTCTAGTAATGCTGTCTAGTTGATTAAAGAATATAGTCTGCAGAGATTTCTTTATTTAAACTGTCTCGTTTAATTGGGATGACAACATGGTAAGAGTAAGGTTTGGAGCACATTAGAACCTTGTTTAAATTCCTCTAACCACCACCCCCACCCCTCCCCCACCCCCCAGCCTCACCCCCACAGGCCTTTTTGCCACTGACCGTTCCAAAGCGGTACGCCTATTGCCAGGAATATTATGTTTATTATGTCTTATCTATTTTTCAGTTTTACGCTCGTTTGTTATGAATGCATGTTTTTAGTTGCCTATGAGAATGCAACATTTTCTGTTCGGCGGCGTTAATACCTACTTTTGTTTGTTATGAATGCATGTTTTTTGTTGACTGTTTTCTGTGAATGCTACCTTTTATATAAAAAGACAAGTCATCGAGTACATATGAGATTAGCTTCTTAGTTTTAACTTGCTTTTGATATATCATGTACATGAACATTTCTATGTTTTTTTCTCAAATGTATAAATGGGCTAACTCGGCGGGGATTATTTTTATATACACTGTCCTGTTGTTTAGGGATGATGACAGGGTAAGAGTGAGGTTTGGTGACCCTTGAACCGGATAAAACTCCCCGGTGGTCCCTTTTGCCACTGACCGTTCCAAGGCGGTACCCCTGTTGTCAAGCCTTATATGTTTGTGATGTACTTTTTACTGAATGTGTTGTGATATGCTTTTTTACTGAATGTGTTTGTGATGTGCTTTTTTACTGAATGTGTTTGTGATGTGCTTTTGTTTGTGGTGTGCTTTTTTACTGAATGTGTTGTGATGTGCTTTTTTACTGAATGTGTTTGTGATGTGCTTTTTTACTGAATGTGTTTGTGATGTGCTTTTTTACTGAATGTGTTGTGATGTGCTTTTTTACTGAATGTGTTTGTGATGTGCTTTTTTACTGAATGTGTTTGTGATGTGCTTTTTTACTGAATGTGTTGTGATGTGCTTTTTTACTGGATGTGTTTGTGATGTGCTTTTTTACTGAATGTGTTTGTGATGTGCTTTTTTACTGACTGTGTTTGTGATGTACTTTTTGAATCACATTTGCGTTGTAATACTTGTTTGAGTGACTGTATTCTGTGAATGCTGCCCTTCCTGTTGGACTTATAACCATTTCTTTCCAATGACAGTCAACTAAAAACATTCAAATTGCTGATTTTTTAAACTGAACCTATATTTTTGTACTTAAAGAGTTATCTGAGATGGCTGAACTTTACATATAAATAACCCTAACATATAAATAACCCTAATAACGTCTCTTGTAGGTAATGAAAACTATTATGAGCAGTATTTTTACCGCAAAAACGTACAATTTACCGTCGCAGGAATACACTGTTTCTAAGCAGTTTCTTTTACTTACTTTTTATGCATACTTGCCCAACGACCACCCAAGTCGCTCAGCTAAGTGCTTATATGCGAAATATTCTTATGAAACAAAATTAATAAAAAAGCAAAAATGTTTCCAACGATTTCTAAGATTGTGATCCCACCTAGTTATTTGCGTATAACCTTAGATAACCTTAGATAACCTTAGACTCCTGTATAGTATAACCTTAGACTCCTGTATAGTATAACCTTAGACTCCTGTATAGAGTTTGGGTGCTGTGGTTTCTATAGGACCGATTAGACTAACGGTAAGCCAAAAGCGTTCTTGGAAGCTTTTTCAAGTCCACAGTACTAAGACACGCACATACCTACTATTCCTGCACGGCCGCCTGAATCCTATGATATTACACATGCACTGAATGAACCCATGACATGAAAGGATGTACTTCTTTACAAGAAGGTCAATTAGCGTGAACTGCTTATATACCAAGTCCCGTCCCTTGTTCGGATGTCGAGAACTTACATGTCGTTAGATGTTACATGTGCCTTACATCGAACATAAAATGTGTTGAACAGAATGACTCAACAACGAGGTCAAATAACATTTTCTTGGACAAATTGAATTGTGAGTTGCTGTTTAACGGCACAGCAAACGCACTATCTTGGGTTATATTGAAGTCGCCCAAGAGAGAGAAGGATACGTTGTAATCAGGGTATCCGATATACTCCTATACAGGGACCGCCCTGTTGACGTCCCCATCACGCGGACTAGAATTAGGGGAAATGTGTTGCCCAATGACACATCGAAGAAACCCAGTGGCGCACGTGTTCTCCGGAGATATAGTTCACCAGTCGAACAGGAAATGTAACATTCACAGAACACAGTCAACCAAAAACACGCATTCAATAAACAAGAAAAATGCAAATTTCGACAGCAGCTGCATTTAATAGTAAATTATTATTGTTTGTATACGTAGCGTAGGCATAACTTAGTATTAGTCAAAACACTTTCAAAAAAGATAAAAAGGGTGACCCCAATTCATTTTCTTTTTAAATCTAAATATTTACTATGTCTACCGTATAAAAGGATTCATTTACGTCGAAGTGTGTCCGTAATACAATCAACACACGGTTTATGTCTGTTCTGTCAGTGTACAAGCGTGTTTATGTTATACGCTCATAAATTATATCAATTTCTTCAATAACATTAGCGCATAAAACACGATACACGATAAGGGAACGATATTGCAAGAAAGACATAAAACATTCATTGTGATGAGAAGTAATTTGCTTAAGATGTTGGCACCAGTATTCCTTGTGTTAGCTGTATCAGGGTGTACATCCAGGGTGCCGAGTGAAGACCGCACTGGAGCAAGCGTGGGTGGTGCTGAGTGGTTGGAAATCATTGTTAGTCACACAAAAAAGGTAACGGGTTTGAGATGTTTGACGGCAATGGGGTTTTATGGGAAAGTAAGAACACTAGGGTGCCAAGTGAATAAACTTCTAAGCGTTGGTGGTGGCGTGGGTGGTGGCGCGGGTTGTGTTAAGAAGTTGACAAATCATTGTAAAAAAGAGTATGATAATGGACGATACTTAATGTAATGAGGGTTGTCTGTGGACTCAATACATTGGGAGCCAATGTACTTTATGTGGAAGAGGGGAATACGCGAATGTGAGTGTACTGGAGATCGACGTTGGGCGCCACTCGGGATCGTCTTTGGGCTAGACATTGGGCGCCACTCGGGATCGTCTTTGGGCTCGACATTGGGCGCCACTCGGGATCGTCTTTGGGCTCGACATTGGGCGCCACTCGGGAAGAAGGAAAACAAGCATCTACCAGAGTGTCGCCGAGTGAACACTACGCTATAGTTAGAGTGGGTGTCCTGAGTGGTTAAATTGTCATTTGCCTGTCATACGAAAATGATATTTTAAATGTGTGGTGTATTCAAGTACACTGTATGTTGTTTTTTTAAATGATAAAAACGAAATAAAGCAAGAACATGTTGTGGATCTTGTCTGGGGTTTCAAGACTTTGAACGCTAACAGAAAGTAGGAACATCCGCAAATTAAACAGTCTTTGTAATGACATGCTTAAATTACGCATAACATTGGCTTACGTTATGCGTAACGTACTTGATCTTATGACCGTCAGGGACAGAACGGTTTATCTTAAGCGACACTAAACTGTGGTACATCAGAGTACCCTGCCATTCTCTACCTGGTCCATCAGAGTACCCTTCCAGTCTCTACCTGGTCCATCAGGGTACCGTGTCAGTCTCTACTACTATTAGTACCCTGCCAAAGTTTTCTTGCACTACACTTTCAGATGAAAGGCAATGACAATCCTACCCCTTCGAACCATTCACGCTGACTCTAATGGGTTTTCACTCGGCACCAACCTGGTGGATACTATTTCTGCTTCTTCCCGAATGTCACCCAATGTCTCGAGCCAAAGGAAAAGTCCCGGAAAGTAGGCTGTGATCACATGATAATGTCAATACTCCGATTTGACTAGGTACTTTGAGATTGAGTGGTAAATAACCGAATGATTGTAGTTTATTTTGAACATTTTGGATGTACTTAGGTTAGAAATTTATTTTTTGATAGACTGTATAAAGCTATAAGATTGAGGAAAGGGCTGGTAAGCACTATATTGTAACCTTATGTGATTTGCAAGTGTGGTGTCTGGTCTAGAAATTGATGGCGGAGTGATATGCCAAATTAACAATTTAATTCTACCGCAAAATAATTCTGGGCAAATTAACTGAGTATTCACTAAATTATCTCAGTACAAATCTCTCGTTTTAAATGTTCACGTGGTCCAGCCCGAATTCCATTAAGCGATGAGAAAGCTTATATTAGCATGATTTTATAACGAATATTTTGACAATAAAACATGTTCAAAAACAATGTTTACTGAAAAAAATGCGATAACCTGTTTTAAATTACCTATTAAATGTTTTAACTTTACAATATGCAAACGTTTTAAGCCAAAATAAAGGTTTTATTTCATACCCCAGCCAACCCCGTTTCCGCTTCTTGGAGAAAGGGTTGGATGGGGTATGAAAGTTAATACTCGGACCACGTAATGAATACTGACAAGTGGATCCCTTGGAAGCAACAACCACAAACAACAGAGAAATAGCAGACTCGGTTTTACTGAGTCTGTTCGTGAGGTGTAATTTAGCGTGCAAAACCTCTAAGTTGAACCAAAGGCTTAAAACGAGTATCACCAAGTACTGTTTCCGAGTATCACCAAGTACTGTTTCCGAGTGTCACCAAGTACTGTTTCCGAGTGTCACCAAGTACTGTTTCATCGAGGGTCACCAAGTACTGTTTCCGAGTGTCACCAAGTACTGTTTCCGAGTGTCACCAAGTACTGTTTCCGAGTGCCACCAAGTACTGTTTCCGAGTGTCACCAAGTACTGTCTCCGAGTGTCACCAAGTACTGTTTCATCGTTTTACAAGATTCTTGTAAGTTGCTGGCACGTTGACAAAAGTGTAAAAAGTAATGCAAGATAATACAACTGTTAGTAGAGATTGGGTTCCCCCTGTTTATACTCTATATATTTGCTGGCACGTTGACAAAGGTGTTATGTAAATGCAAGGAAATACAACTTTTAGTAGAGATTGGGTTCCCCTGTTTATACTCTATATAAGCCATATAGGACACCTCGCGAAATATCATTTTCGGACTCCGCATAATACCCATAGCCTTCATAATAAGAGCATTGGAGGTCAAGGTCAGGGAACCTTTTTAAAAATGTAAGTAGACAAAAGTAGCTCTAAAAGTCGAAAAAGAAATGTGCACAGTTAACCAAAAACACTCGTTAAAACAAACAATAGTTATAATGTTAAAAAGCAAGGCATGTGACATCACAAACAAAACGGGTTGAATAGGGCTACCGTCTTGGAACGGTCCGTGGCAAGAGGGAGACAAAACTTGGCATTGTATGGGAAACTGTAGGGAGGGAGCATAAACTTGAGCATGTCAAGGTTATAACTCTTTGACGTATATTTGGAGATCATTCCAATACCGAATGCATCTTGTGTGAAAGGAGTTTATTTGTAGTTTATATTACAGTGTGTGCGTACAAAGTTTAGATTTCAAAACGGTAACAGATCGTCATGATCGACACATGGAAGATTACTAAACAATTAGAAATAAACGAGGGAGGTCACTCTGGGTCTATATGATAAAGTTGCCCACAAAAGTCCGTTCGACAAGCGCTGAGATGACGTTGCTTGTTCCTTACCAATATTGTCTTTTGCTTTATGACATGGGTGCCAGATCAATGAGCAGTGTTTATTTTAAGTTTTAAATTACATTCTGGAAACGTTCTTAATAAAATGTGTAATAAGCGTCTAGCTTCATCTATAAATACTAATGACTTTCCCACACTAACAACCTCACCACACAACGTTATGAAACTTTCATATTAAAATCGACACGCTTGCTCTTGTCGCATATATGTTAGCCAGTGCCCAGTAGGAATAATGCTATGATCTGTTGTCCGTCGTCCCTTTGTCCTTTTTCCGTCTGTCAGTCAACTGTTTGATGTCAACGTTCTAGCACTTTCATTTTGAATCGGATCATCACCAATCTTAATATTATCAATCCTAAGGAACTTCAACTCTACAAAGCTAACATTTCTGAAATTGATGCTTCTTTTATTGATCTACATCTCTCTATTGAAAATGGCGAAAACAATAGTAGAATCGATGACAAGAGAGATGATTTTAAGTTTGATATTGATAATTATCCCGACTTAGATGGGAAGAAGGAAAACAAGCATCTACCAGAGTGTCGCCGAGTGAACACTACGCTATAGTTAGAGTGGGTGTCCTGAGTGGTTAAATTGTCATTTGCCTGTCATACGAAAATGATATTTTAAATGTGTGGTGTATTCAAGTACATGTATGTTGTTTTTTTAAATGATAAAACGAAATAAAGCAAGAACATGTTGTGGATCTTGTCTGGGGTTTCAAGACTTTGAACGCTAACAGAAAGTAGGAACATCCGCAAATTAAACAGTCTTTGTAATGACATGCTTAAATTACGCATAACATTGGCTTACGTTATGCGTAACGTACTTGATCTTATGACCGTCAGGGACAGAACGGTTTATCTTAAGCGACACTAAACTGTGGTACATCAGAGTACCCTGCCATTCTCTACCTGGTCCATCAGAGTACCCTTCCAGTCTCTACCTGGTCCATCAGGGTACCGTGTCAGTCTCTACTACTATTAGTACCCTGCCAAAGTTTTCTTGCACTACACTTTCAGATGAAAGGCAATGACAATCCTACCCCTTCGAACCATTCACGCTGACTCTAATGGGTTTTCACTCGGCACCAACCTGGTGGATACTATTTCTGCTTCTTCCCGAATGTCACCCAATGTCTCGAGCCAAAGGAAAAGTCCCGGAAAGTAGGCTGTGATCACATGATAATGTCAATAATCCGATTTGACTAGGTACTTTGAGATTGAGTGGTAAATAACCGAATGATTGTAGTTTATTTTGAACATTTTGGATGTACTTAGGTTAGAAATTTATTTTTTGATAGACTGTATAAAGCTATAAGATTGAGGAAAGGGCTGGTAAGCACTATATTGTAACCTTATGTGATTTGAAAGTGTGGTGTCTGGTCTAGAAATTGATGGCGGAGTGATATGCCGAATTAACAATTTGATTCTACCGCAAAATAATTCTGGGCAAATTAACTGAGTATTTACTAAATTATCTCAGTACAAATCTCTCGTTTTAAATGTTCACGTGGTCCAGCCCTAATTCCATTAAGCGATGAGAAAGCTTATATTAGCATGATTTTATAACGGATATTTTGACAATAAAACATGTTCAAAAACAATGTTTACCGAAAAAAAATGCGATAACCTGTTTTAAATTACCTATTAAATGTTTTAATTTTACAATATGCAAACTTTTAAAGCCAAAATAAAGGTGTTATTTCATACTCCAGCCAACCCCGTTTTCGCTTCTTGGAGAAAGGGTTGGATGAGGTATGAATGTTAATACTCGGACCACGTAATGAATACTGACAAGTGGATCCCTTGGAAGCAACAACCACAAACAACAGAGAAATAGCAGACTCGGTTTTATTGAGTCTGTTCATGAGGTGTAATTTAGCGTGCAAAACCTCTAAGTTGAATCAGAAGGCTTAAAACGAGTATCACCAAGTACTGTTTCCGAGTGTCACCAAGTACTGTTTCCGAGTGTCACCAAGTACTGTTTCCGAGTGTCACCAAGTACTGTTTCCGAGTGTCACCAAGTACTGTTTCCGAGTGTCACCAAGTACTGTCTCCAAGTGTCACCAAGTACTGTTTCATCGTTTTACAAGATTCTTGTAAGTTGCTGGCACGTTGACAAAGGTGTAATGTAAATGCAAGGAAATACAACTTTTAGTAGAGATTGGGTTCCCCCTGTTTATACTCTATATATTTGCTGGCACGTTGACAAAGGTGTAATGTAAATGCAAGGAAATACAACTTTTAGTAGAGATTGGGTTCCCCTGTTTATACTCTATATAAGCCATATAGGACACCTCGCGAAATATCATTTTCGGGACCTCCGCATAATACCCATAGCCTTCATAATAAGAGCATTGGAGGTCAATGTCAGGGAACCTTTTTAAAAATGTAAGTAGACAAAAGTAGCTCTAAAAGTCGAAAAAGAAATGTGCACAGTTAACCAAAAACACGCGTTAAAACAAACAATAGTTATAATGATAATAAGCAAGGCACGTGATATCACAAACACAAAGGGCTACCGGCTTGGAACGGTCCGTGGCAAGAAGGAGACAAAACTTGGTGACGTATATTTGGAGATCATTCCAATACCGAATGCATATTGTGTGAAAGGAGTTTGGTTGTAGTTTATATTACAGTGTGTGCGTACAAAGTTAAGATTTCAAAACGGTACACAGATGGTCATGATCGACACATGGAAGATTACTAAACAATTAGAAATAAACGAGAGAGGTCACTCTGGGTCTATATGATAAAGTTGCCCACTAAAGTCGGTTCGTTCAAGCGCTGAGATGACGTTGCTCGTTCCTTACCAATATTGTCTTTTGCTTTATGACATGGGTGCCAGATCAATGAGCAGTGTTTATTTTAAGTTTTAAATTACATTCTGGAAACGTTCTTAATAAAATATGTAATAAGCGTCTAGCTTCATCTATAAATACTAATGACTTTCCCACACTAACAACCTCACCACACAACGTTATGAAACTTTCATATAAAAAACGACACGCTTGCTCTTGTCGCATATGTGTTAGCCAGTGCCCAGAAGGGATAATGCTATGATCTGTTGTCCGTCGTCCCTTTGTCCTTTTTCCGTCCGTCAGTCAACTGTTTGATGTCAACGTTCTAGCACTTTCATTTTGAATCGGATCATCACCAATCTTAATAGTATCAATCCTAAGGAACTTCAACTCTACAAGCTAACATTTCTGATAGCGATGCTTCTTTTATTGAGCTACATCTCTCTATTGAAAATGGCGAAAACAATAGTAAAATCTATGACAAGAGAGATGCTTTTAAGTTTGATATTGATAATTATCCCGACTTAGATGGGGATGTTCCCCGAGCTACACTTATGGGGTCTGTGTTTCTCAACTTATTCGTTTTCCTAGAGCTTGTTGTGCTGAGGACTTCAATATATTTGTATACGAAAAAGCTACTCCAGCAGGGCTACCGTTACCATATACATCGAAACAATCTTCGCAAAATGTTATTATCGTAACCCTGATCTACTTTTAAAATATGAAAATAAGTTAAGAACTCTTCTGCGACAAGAACTATCACAACCTGACTTCTGTGGTGAAGTGATTTACAAACTTCGTGAGATCCTTGGTCATAATCTTTCATACAATCTTTGGTTAAAACTTTTAAAACGTTTATCATTTTGCAACGCACTTCATGTTTATGGTTGACCCATTAACAGATCGCCACTATGCTTTTCTCTTTGATTGTGCGATGACCGGACAGAGTGTGTGCCCTATGATGACCGTCTACCTAGATCGTTAAAGGACGATAGCTTTGATGTTTGTCTTAAGTCGTGTCTTGTCGTACCCTTAACAGTTTGTTCTCTTGTTTCTCTGACTTCTGCCAAGTCACTGAGTAGTTACTTTGTGGCCTTCTTGGCTTTTTTATACTACGTATATTTATTGATAATTTATGTGTTTTACTTATATTGCCTATAACTGATACATTGTTTGTAAGAGAATATAATCTGGCAGGATTATTGGGATGATATTAGTGTAAACGTGAGATATGGTGCACCCTATAACCAGGTTTAAACCCCCGGCGGCATTCTTTGCCACTGACCGTTCCAAGGAGGTAGCCCTATTGTCAACCTATTTAATGTTTGTGATGGCACATATTTTATTCATCTTTATAGTTGTTGTTTGTTTCTGTGCGTGTTTGTGGTTGGCTGTGGTCCTTGGATGCTCATTTCCTGTTTGACTTGTATATCTACTTTACCAAACTTCTGTACAGAATGCTAATATCAATAAAAGCATTGATCGGGATGAATTTTTTTCAATTTACAAACATTCCCTGTTTGTTTTTTATTTTACATTGTGTGATAAAACTCCACTTACGATATAACATTTGTAATTAAAGTGTCCTAACTGTCATGGTCTCTTTAGCCAGATGAGCGATACATGGGCGTCTTTGTTGTATTGCTATAAAATAGCCTTTCTTGTTTAGTATTTCACCAGACGAAACCTTTAATAGCACCTCTCCGTATCTGGATGATATATTGAGCATTGACAACCCATTCCTTTCTACTACGGTTATAACTACATATCCTAATGAACTTCAACTCAACAAAGCTTATATTTCTAATACTGTAGCTTCTTTTCTCGATTTACAACTCTCTATTAAAAATAATATTAGAAACAATAAGCAATTCCATGACACGAGAGATGACTTCAATTTTGGCATTGTTAATTATCCCGACTTAGACGAGGATGTCCTCCCAACAATGTTCCTCCAACATTCGTCTTTCTAGAAGTGGTTGACCCATTTCCAATTTGCCACTACGCTCTTTGATTGTGCCATGAACTGACATATTGTGGATCCTATGATGAGGTTATTGTGGACCCTATGATGACGTTATTGTGGATCCTATGATGACGTTATTGTGGACCATATGATGACGTTATTGTGGACCCTATGATGACGTTATTGTGGATCCTATGATGACGTTATTGTGGACCCTGTGATGACGTTATTGAGGACCCTGTGATGACGTTATTGTGGATCCTATGATGACGTTATTGTGATGACGTTATTGTGGACCCTGTGATGACGTTATTGAGGACCCTGTGATGACGTTATTGTGGACCCTGTGATGACGTTATTGAGGACCCTGTGATGACGTTATTAAGGACCCTGTGATGACGTTATTGTGGACCCTATGATGACGGTATTGTGGACCCTATGATGACGTTATTGTGGACACTATGATGACGTTATTGTGGACCCTATCATGACGTTATAGTGAACCCTTTGATGCTGTGATGACGTTATTGAGGACCCTGTGATGACGTTATTATGGACCCTGTGATGACGTTATTGAGGACCCTGTGATGACGTTATTAAGGACCCTGTGATGACGTTATTGTGGACCCTGTGATGACGTTATTGTGGACCCTATGATAACGGTATTGTGGACCCTATGATGACGTTATTGTGGACACTATGATGACGTTATTGTGGACCCTATCATGACGTTATAGTGAACCCTATGATGACGGTATTGTGGACCCTATGATAACGTTATTGTGGACCCTATGATATTGCGGACCCTATAATGACGTTATTGCGGACCCTATGATATTGCGGACCCTATGATGACGTTATTGTGGACCCTATGATATTGCGGACCCTATGATGACGTTATTGCGAACCCTGTGATGACGTTATTGTAAACCCTATGATGACGTTATTGTGGACCCTATGATGACGTTATTGTGGACCCTGTGAAGACGTTATTGCGGACCTGTGATGACGTTATTGTGGACCCTATGATGACGTTTTTAAGGAACCTATGATGACGTTATTGTGAACTCTAAGATGACGTTATTGTGGACCCTGTGATGACGTTATTGTGGAACCCATGATGACGTTATTGAGGAACCCATGTTGACGTTATTGTGGACCCTGTGATGACGTTATTGTGGAACCCATGATGACGTTATTGAGGAACCCATGTTGACGTTATTGTGGACACTGTGATGACGTTATTGAGAAACCCATGTTGACGTTATTGTGGAACCTATGATGACGTTATTGAGGAAACCATGATGACGTTATTGAGGACCCCATGATGACGTTATTGAGGACCCCATGATGACGTTATTGAGGACACCATGATTACGTTATTGTGGACCCTATGATGACGTTCTTGTGGACCCTGTGATGACGTTATTGAGGACCCTGGGATGACGTTATTGAGGACCCTGTGATGACGTTATTGTAAACCCTATGATGACGTTATTGTGGACCCTATGATGACGTTATTGTGGACCCTGTGAAGACGTTATTGCGGACCTGTGATGACGTTATTGTGGACCCTATGATGACGTTTTTAAGGAACCTATGATGACGTTATTGTGAACTCTAAGATGACGTTATTGTGGACCCTGTGATGACGTTATTGTGGAACCCATGATGACGTTATTGAGGAACCCATGTTGACGTTATTGTGGACCCTGTGATGACGTTATTGTGGAACCCATGATGACGTTATTGAGGAACCCATGTTGACGTTATTGTGGACACTGTGATGACGTTATTGAGAAACCCATGTTGACGTTATTGTGGAACCTATGATGACGTTATTGAGGAAACCATGATGACGTTATTGAGGACCCCATGATGACGTTATTGAGGACCCCATGATGACGTTATTGAGGACACCATGATTACGTTATTGTGGACCCTATGATGACGTTCTTGTGGACCCTGTGATGACGTTATTGAGGACCCTGGGATGACGTTATTGTGGAACCTGAGATGACGTTATTGTGGACCCTATGATGACGTTATTGAGGACCCTAAGATGACGTTATTGTAAACCCTATGATGACGTTATTGTGGACCCTATGATGACGTTATTGTGGACCCTGATGACGTTATTGTGGACCCTATGATGACGTTATTGTAGACCCTATGATGACGTCTACCTACATCCTGAAAGGGATGATGACGTTATTGTTGACCCTGTGATGACGTTATTGAGGACCCTATGATGACGTTATTGTGGACCCTATGATGACGTTATTGTGGACCCTGTGATGACGTTATTGCGGACCCTGTGATGACGTTATTTAGGATCCTATGATGACGTTATTGTATACCCTATGATGACGTTATTGTGGAACCTATGATGACGTTATTGTGGACCCTATGATGACGTTATAGTGGAACCTATGATGACGTAATTGTGAACCCTATGATGACGTTATTGTGGACCCTATGATGACGTTATAGTGGAACCTATGATGACGTTATTGCGGACCTATGATGACGTCATTGTGGACCCTATGATGACGTCTACCTACATCCTGAAATGGATGATGACGTTATTGAGGACCCTATGATGACGTTATTGTGGACCCCATGATGACGTTATTGTGGACCCTGTGATGACGTTATTGAGGACCCTATGATGACGTTATTGAGGACCCTATGATGACGTTATTGTGGACCCCATGATGACGTTATTGTGGACCCTATGATGACGTTATTGTGGACCCTATGATGACGTTATAGTGGAATCTATGATGACGTTATTGCGGACCCCATGAAGACGTTATTGAGGACCCTATGATGACGTTATTGTGGAACCTATGATGACGTTATTGTGGACCCTATGATGACGTTATTGAGGCCCCTATGATGACGTTATTGTGGACCCTATGATGACGTTATTGTGGACCCTATGATGACGTTATAGTGGAATCTATGATGACGTTATTGCGGACCCCATGAAGACGTTATTGAGGACCCTATGATGAAGTTATTGTGGACACTATGATGACGTTATTGTGGACCCCATGATGACGTTATTGTGGACCCTATGATGACGTTATTGTGGACCCTATGATGACGTTATAGTGGAATCTATGATGACGTTATTGCGGACCCCATGAAGACGTTATTGAGGACCCTATGATGAAGTTATTGTGGACACTATGATGACGTTATTGAGGACCCTATGATGACGTTATTGTGGACCCTATGATGACGTTATAGTGGAATCTATGATGACGTTATTGCGGACCCCATGAAGACGTTATTGAGGACCCTATGATGAAGTAATTGTGGACACTATGATGACGTTATTGAGGACCCTATGATGACGTTATTGTGGACCCTATGATGACGTCTACCTACATCCTGAAAGGGATGATGACGTTATTGAGGACCCTGTGATGAAGTTATTGTGGACCCTATGATGACGTTATTGAGGACCCTGTGATGAAGTTATTGTGGACCCTATGATGACGTTATTGAGGACCCTGTGATGAAGTTATTGCGGACCCTATGATGACGTCTACCTACATCTTGAAAGGGATGACAGCGTTTAATGCTTGTCTTCAATCGTGTCTTGTTGTGCCCTTAATAGTTTATTCTCTTGTTGCTCTGACTTCTGTCAAATCAATGAGCTGAGTTCTTGCGTTGTGGCTTAGGTTATCAAGACCAATGTGTGCAGCTTTAAAGTAGAAGGTTCTCATGAACAGACTCAATAAAACCGAGTCTGCTACTTTTGTCTTTGTGTTTTACTTGCATTGCCTATTAATGATGCCTAGTTATGGACCGTTGTTTGGGGATGAAAATATGGTAAGAGTGAGGTTTGGAGCTCCCTAGAATCTAGTTTAGACTCCCCCAGAGGACTTTTTGTCATTCACCGTTCCAATGCGGTACCACTATTGTCAACACAGTTCCAGTGCGGTACCACTATTGTCAACAACGTTCCAATGCGGTACCACTATTGTCAATTAATTCATGTTTGTTGTATCACTTTGTTTCTAGATGTATTTTTGTGTGTTTTGATAGACCGAGATTTTTGAATACCGCATTTCCTGTTTGAATATTTATAAGTATTTCTATAGGTTGTTTCTTTGGCTGAATTCAGTTTCTATTTGGTATGCTAGTTGTGTTGTTTGATTTATCTGCAATATTATTCAGGTCAATGTTTTTTATGCATCATCACGCACACGTAGTTTATATTGTCAGTTTCACGTGCATATTTATTTTGTTTCTTTACCGTGATATCAAATGATTTCACATGTATCTGGATTAAATTCCACAAACCATTGAGTTTCACATATTTTCATTTTAAAAAATATATTTGTGTATCCTTTTTAGAGTTAACAGTTGAGTATATGCAATCGGTAAGATGTTTTGCATGGACACAGTTGTATACCACACTTCATACAAACATTCTACAATCAGACCTGCAAAAATAATTGGGTGTTACCATCAATCAGAATTTAGGTTGGACCCCTCATCCCAGGTAGCATATAAACAGTATACAGTAACCTTGAGAACAGAGACTTGGGACACTCAATCAGAGTTGGACAAAGGACACACGCAATCAGAGTTGGACAAAGGACACACTCAATCAGAGTTGGACAAAGGCCACACTCAATCAGAGTGGAACAAGGGACACACTCAATCAGAGTTGGACAAATGACACACTCAATCAGAGTGGAACAAGGGACACATGCAATCAGAGTTGGACAAAGGACACACTCAATCAGAGTTGGACAAAGGAGGACACACGCAATCAGAGTTGGACAAAGGACACACTCAATCAGAGTTGGACAAAGGAGGACACGCAATCAGAGTTGAACAAAGGACACACTCAATCAGAGTGGAACAAAAGACACACTCAATCGGAGTTGGACAAAGGACACACGAACTCAGAGTGGAACAAAGGACACACGCAATCGGAGTAGGACAAAGGACACACTCAATCAGAGTTGGACAAAGACACTCAATCAGAGTTGGACAAAGACACACGCAATCAGAATTGGACAAAGGACACACGCAATCAGAGTCGAACAAAGGACACACGCAATCAGAGTTGGACAAAGGACACACGCAATCAGAGTTGAACAAAGGACACACGCAATCAGAGTTGGACAAAGGATACACTCAATCGGAGTAAAACATGGGATAGCCAAGGTGCAACACTCGCTACATGTCGAATAGGTTTGAAAAAACCCCGCATGTTTGCCTCGTGATTACGGTAATGTATAACCCTGGTGTGCTTGCGTGAGTATTCTAGGTACGCAAGTGTGGACATAGGCATTGGCATTGAGATTATATATAAAATTGTTTTTCACCAAATCAAGTTTATAACAATAGCAACAGAATACAGAATACTGTCATACAACCGGAGTTTATTACACTACTGCTCCATTGAATTGTATTTGTTTGTTATTTTGGCTATGAAGTGTGGAATAACATATAAGCTGTGAACACCAGGTTGACGTTGATAATGCTTATTGAAAGTAGTAGAATGTAGAAAGCTATATAGTATATATTGGGTCGTGGTATACTATGTAGGTAATATTAAAGGGACAGTTGACAATCTTTTATATTTGTAACTAACATTAAAATGAGCATCACGGTGTATTTATTCCGTATCATTTTGACTTCAGACTTACTTGCATATAATAAATAACATTTAGAGTTTTCAGTTTTTTTCCTTATTCTACCATAGACTTAAATACAGTGCAATATTGTATCGTATTGTATCGAGTATCGTATCGTAAGTGGTCTGGAAATACACATCCCAATTTCAACTTATATTTAAAAACTACTATATACCGTGGAAGAATATACTTACTAATATAAACAAATTGAAAAACAAAGATAAGTGTACATTTACTTGTTCGAATTACATTTTTACCATGGACATTTATCATAAACGTATTATGTGGAAACAACTCTGTATAGTATGGATAACATGAAATTGACACAATGCAGAGAAAAACATATTTGGTATTTTGATTTTTTTTTTTTTTTTCTTTTTTTTTTTCTTTCATTTTTTTTCATATTTTCTAATGCAGTGAAAATATAAGTAATAGATGGAAATATGACGTTCTATTTTAATTATACTATTCTCCACTTGTTTGTACAACAAATGCGATGCGAAGCCATAACCTTTTTAATACATGCATATTAATTAAATAAAAAAAAACATAAGTACAGCCTATTGTCCCAGGCTTTAATTTCCATAGTATTTTTTTTTTAAATTTGGAAACAAAACAAAACAAAAATACTATGTGAAATTAAAGCCTGAAACACTTTATCAAAAAATCGCAATGCTGTAAGGCGAATACTACAACGTCGGCGTAACGTTGGTGTAATATTGTCGTATTGTTGTAGTTTCTGTTTTATATCTAGATGTTGCGATAATTATAACTTCCTTGTTTTCTGGTTAGTTTTGAAACGTATTCCCTTTATATATTAGCAGTATGTTCCACAGACAAAAACGTTCAGCAAAAAAAAACCGGCACCATATTTGGACGAGAATAGTAAGCACATTGTATACTAGTATGCTACAAAAACGATTTTGCAATTCAAATGAAGATAGTAAACGAACCTAATAGGTTGAGCCCACTATACCCCTCTATTCCCTGACCTCAGATCTGTATCCGCCCTTGATGATTGAATTGGATTTTATAGTCGCACCAACAGTTAAGGTCATATGGCGACTTTCCAGCTTCTGCAGTCACTAAGTATGTTTCACGGATAAAATGTTTAGCAAAAATAACGGCACCATACATGGATAACGGTAGTTACCACAGTGTTGATGCTACAGAAACGCATCTACTCTGAATCATGGATGAGAATAATTAAATTAAATAGATCTACCCACTACATAATTTACTCGTGAGTCTCGTATAAGTGTTAATGCCACTGCCTCTTCAACAGTTATGGATTAACGCCATTCCTCGTGAAACCAAGTGGAGGTAATCCGCGTGATTAAATATTATTTTCCGCTCTAATATGTTGAGTGAAGCTGCAGACCGCCAGTCTAGAATGTCTGACTAAAAACAACCATAGTAACCACTCGTTAAACATTCCGCGATAATGTCTTCAAATATATCTAGGCTTGATCTAGTGTTAATTATAGCATATCCCTAAATGTTTTAGATTACCGAAGATTCATATTTGTGTGCAGATGGTAAATGTCACTCTATGTTTTCTCTTCCGTTGATTTTATCATTATTCACCTAAAATGACCGCAATTATTTATTCCATATTGTTTCATTCATGGTTAAGATCTGTGTACTAGAAATAGGTTAACATATTATTGTATTAAGCTAAATACTTCCGTAGCCGAATTTATGTCGCGCCTGAGGTTACTTCCTATTGTTCTATGTAACCCGAGGTCATTGATTGGCCAGCAATGACCATTCAGATAACGCGTAACAAAAGATGGTGTAAAGTCAAAGAGTTTCAATGGCGCCATGTTTCATGTAACATGGTTGTGACGATTAAATTGTTTTTTATAGTAAAACCGCATTCGTTAATTTAATTTCAGGGGATTGTTCTGTACAATTTATTAAGGACGATACGTACAAACCTAAACTACATTTTTAAAGAAACTAACCCGCCAAATAACGGAAAAATTACATTACAATTAATTTCATCCAAACTCTATCCAAGTGCAGGTCATCTAATGATGTATATTTGCCGAATAAAAGTATAGGATTGTTCAAGGGTTCTTAAAATATCTATGCATTATATTGCTAACTGAATTCAACGCTGTAGTTTTGGAGTTAGACCTGGCTGGTTAACGCCGTTTATATCATGTCTATAGAGTTTGGATTCTCAAAATATACAAGTTATATAAAATTGTAATATATACTTCGTCGTCAGTAGGTTTAGAAACGGTTACATATGTTGTAAAATGTGGCTGTTGTTGATGGGATAGGGGCTGTAATATGTATCAATGGCATTGTTTTGCGGCCCTGCGCGTGATCAATTGACGTTTTGCTGTATAATATTCGAACTATTCATCAATTAAAGTTCGACTTACATACCGTGTACATTATGTTAATAACTTAAGTGACTACAAAATTTGTTCGCGTCCCGGATCATCCTCGCATACATACGACAGGGCTGTAATCGTTTTCTAAATCTCAGGTATGTTCAATTTTCGTTCAACTGTGTGCTTGTCAATGAACATCGAATGAACAAGATAAACGGCGGTGAAACGCTCGCGCTAATGGTGGGAGGAGCCTATACAATTGACCAATGACAGTACTGTTGATAATAAGATTCGTTTAAGATTGAGAGCGGTTATTGAAACGCCGTGACTTACCGATTCTCAATATTTCAGCGTATTTGAGGATTTTATAAACCAGTGCCCATTTGGAAAAAAAATATATGTGTTGTTTTCGTGGGAGTTAAACGATAGTATTTGACTGCAGAGAAACGTTTTGAAAACAAAGTTTCTGTATCTGGATTATCTTAATACAAGTTTTACGTGTGAATATCATATGATTTAACTGAATTTGGATGTTATTAATAGTGTGTTTTTTCTGAATGTGCTGTTGTTGTTGTTATTATTTTTTTGTGGGAAATAATGTTTGATCCATAATACTTTGTCAGATCAACGGAAGATTGAAAATGACAAAGCAGTTATTAATCGTGTGACTTATATTGCTTTATATATTACGGTAATATTTATAAATAAAACAACACATACAATAGTTGTTTTAACTTTATTCAAGACGAGATTTTCAATGTGAAAAGTAAGAAACGCGTCATTATGAAGCCGAGTTGTAGGACGTTAGCAGACGTGTGTACATTGTGCATGCTGGCTATTGTTTACGTTAGTGCCACAGAGGAAGTTGTAGTTAACAATGATCGCATGCATCAAGTTGTAAAATCAATGTTGGGCTTTAAAGACAATCCAAAAATGCCCCACCCACAGAATACAGCGGAGGATGCTCCGCAGTACATGTTGGATTTATACGAAAGGTATAAAAATGGACCAATTTCCAAAGGACAATTAAACGGAAATACAGTCAGAAGCATCAAGGCTAAACCAGGTTTGTTTAAATATGTTTATCACCTTTTTTTAAATTATTATTATTCATTTTTTTCTTTCTTTTTTCTTCTTTTTTTATGCTGATATGATATTGTTTAAGGTTTCGGAGATATGATATTTTTTATACATGTTCAAATTTGAATTTAAACGCATATATATAATATTGCATCTGAAACAAAATTCCGTGAATATCAATACCTCTTTCCCATATTTATATAAATATACTGTTTGTTGTAATCATATGGTAAGAGATATATCACCAGTGATGTATATGTTAGGTAAATATTTCTTTTCTTTTTTTCTCTTTTACTTTTTCGTTTTGTTGTTTGTTTTTTGTTTTGTTTTATAGACGTTACACTCTAATTTCGTTTCGTACGTGACGAGACTTTAATAAACTATAAAACTACAATATGTAGTCATGTTTTTCTATATAAGTAATTAGTACAGCATTGACATTAAAAACAATTGTTGTAATTAGGCGACATTACCTGTAGCGTACCAGGTGTTAATAACATGTCACAAACTAAGATTGTTGGATATGTTTACCTTTCCCTAGCAATCATATTTTTTGGAACGTCCGATTTTAAACTAATGTTCATTGAGGCAGTATTTAAACACTTTCCAATTTAATAGTTTCTTGGCAATGTTTCGAAGTGTGTATTTGAAATAATCCTAACGTGAGTTCTAAACCAACTTCTGAAATCCTCTTTTCATCATTAATAGTAATAAAACATATGTATAGCATTACATGGATCCAAATTTTAATGAACCGTTTCTATGTGGTGCCGTTTGCAGATGCCCCATTACTTTTTGAATACACCAGTAAACCCCATGTTGTGCACATCTCAGCAAATTGATAAACTAAATGTTAACTGGTTCAATTTGTTTGCTGTGAATAAATTACCCTATAAACGAGGAACGGCTTCAGAATTATTGTTTAGGCAATGACTTACGATTAATACAAAACATGGCATATCTATCAGATAAATCTCAAAAAGTTAAGTACCAAAAATTATAAATATAGCCCCTTAAAACCGAAGACGCCAGGCGCTATGTAATACACGAACTAATGGTTCTCTACAATACGGCGTCTAGATTAGCATGGCTCTCTACACTACGGCGTCTAGATTATCAAAGAAATGTTTATTAAAACACCTGTCGTATATTACAGAAAATATAAAAAGATAGCAAAAACATGTCTCGTAAATCTAGATGATAAGACGAAGGTACATATATGTTTGAGAGAGGCAAACACAATTCATGTCGTCCCCACCCATGCCAGATACTGACGTGTACCGCGGCACGTTTTAATTGCTTCTTTGTATTACGGGAAATTGGCTTCGGCGTCTGCCAACCTCGTAAATATAGTCATATAACGCCGTAAACGCTACACAATATCTATATTTTATTTTATTTTATTTTATTGCCTTGATGAAAGTGTTTACCATTCACAAACTGACATGCTGTTGATAATACTAAACAAATGATACACAAATTAAAGTAGCTATCGCCAACAACAGCCACATTTTACAAACATACTTACACATTTTCAGAATCAAGACTCTTTAGACACAATATAAACAGCATTAATCAGCCAGGCCAAACCCCAAAACTGGAATATCGAATCAAGAGTTACCAACTCATAATTCATTTTACATATTCAAACACAAGTATTTTAACCGTGAACAAACCTGTCCTTTTAATCGGCACATATACATTAGTATATAAACTGAACACATGGATAGAGTTTTCATAAACGGTTTCATAGTGTAATTTTGCCGTTATTTGGCGGGTTCGTTTCTGTAAACCTCCTATGTTACTATATATCACCTACACATTATTAACGTCATCCTTGAGAAATCAAAGAATGCCGTCTTTATGTTTTCGAAACGCATGAAAGGTAATCTTCTAATAAAAATAATATTTGAAAAAAAATGCATATTATGGTAATATGAATGATAAAAGTGATATATCATACTAACATTTGTACACGTAAAGTCATTCTATTCGATTATTATTATGTATAGCATATACCACATTTGATCACGATAGTGTGGCTATATCGCTCTGTTATATTAGGGTTAATTTGAAGGGTTAATTCATGGTGATAAATTACATATTTTACGTAAGAATAATTAATATTCGCAAGGGAACAGTTACACCCAACAGATGGCTAATGAAGGTATTAAGATGAGCATAAAAGGAGAAATACTATGAATAGCGTTGGACAGTTTTTACATTTGCAAAACTCGTAACAAAACGCATTACAATATCATAAATCACCGTGTACATAAAACATGTGCTGTTTTGCACATAAAATAAAATATTTGCTTGTTAAATATAATATGAAACTAAAAATGGGAAAATGGTATCTTTAGGGGTTAAAAGCCTCCAGTTTTGCAGTTTGTCACTAGAGTAAAACTTGTACTGTCTGTAAGGAGGAGCTAAGTGCCTCCTTTTAAGTTTTAACTTCTACCGACTGCGCATAGATGCTAAACGCTTCCATTTTTGCAGTTTGTCACTAGAAAATCTGCACTAAAACTAGGTCCTAAACGCTTCCCTTCTGTCACTACAGTAAAACATCTACTGACTGCAAAGGTTTCACTAGAGTAAACTTTTTCTGACTGTAAATATATGCTAAATGCCTCCCTTGGAGTGTTTACTTCTACCGACTGCGCATAGGTGATAAACGCTTCCCTTTTTGCCTTTTTTCATAAGAGCAAAACTTGAATTCAATGCATATAGGTGCAAAAAACGCCTCCCTCTTCGCCTTTGTCACGAGAGTAAAATGCCTAGTTTTAAGCCGTTTATCACTTAAAATGAAACCGCTAGTATTATACCTCTACCTAAAACTCTATAACTTGTTTGCACTTTTCAACTTCTTAAGTTTCCAAATTAACTTTGCGGTATAGTGTTTCCGCAATTTCGAGATCAGAGAACGGTTTCGTATCTCCTTCTCGTTTTGTTTTCCCTGCCATTTATCTACACGTATATCTTTCCTCTGCAAGGGACCTTTTGACTCGATTTTTGTCCCCAGTTCTTTGTTGCTTGAAAGGTGTCACTCCCGTTGATCGCGTATTTGTCTGTCTATAGATGTTTTTTGACAATTTGAGAAGAACTTGATGGTAACTTGATACTGTTACTCGCAGCTGTACACAAGACCTGAAGTAAAATGGGTTTATAGTCAGATTGCAGCATAAACATATCACAAAAACAAATTGAAAAAATGTGAAATAGAAGCTTCCTAGTAATTTGTCAAAAATTTATTAAACACGCGAAAAAAGGCGGCAATTATTCAACCTAATATTCATTAACCTTTAACTGACATGTAATATGTGTTTTTAAAACATCAGTTTTTGTATATGAAACGTTAGGGAATGCAGCGACACAGCCGAACAAGCTCTATTATTGAGAGTTCTGAAAAACTTTGAAAAAGGTTAAAGAAATTATCAAGATCGGATGATAAACAAAAAAGATATTACCATTTAAAGGTTGTTTAAAACGGATATGGGAGCCGCCATTTTGAAAACTATGACGTCAAAGTTCCATATTACCATATATGGAATATTGGTAAATATCATTTTAAACAAAGAAAATCACTACAAATGAATGCATTTCTTTTACTGGTCATATAAAGCATATACATTTTTTCCTTACAGTTGCTGTCATTTTCCCCCTATAAATCAGTACATTTTCATATTTATCAATATTCCATATATGGTTATTTAGAACCGTGATGTCATAGCTCTCAAAATGGCGGCTTCCATATCTGTTTCAACAGAAACTACAAATGATCATATCTTCTTTGTTTATCAACCAATTTTGGTAATTCTTTCACCCGTATTCAAGATTTTCAGATCTCTCAATAATAAAGATGGTTTGGGTGTATCGCTACATTCCCTTTAATACTGAAATTTGACACCAACTGCTTATTCATGTTCTTATCACATGGCGATGCTTAACCCACCCTCCCTAGGTAAATGGTTTCCAACTTAATTCGAGGACCATATTGGTACTACCTGGTACACAGTATTAGTCTGGTACCCAAAATCACACTCTTTATTGCAGGTTAACTCTTTGTTTTAATTCCGTAACATGCCGGACAAGTGTTCTGATATCTTATTAATACAATATACTCGTTTCCTTAACCCCTACTGGCGACCTTTTGCGTGCCATCTACCTTTATAAGACATTATTTACTTAGTTTACACTGCGATCTACCTTTGCCATCTACGTTTATGACATTTATTTCTTTAAACCCCAGCGTTCGGTAGGGGCTACCGCCATTATGTATATAGCCAGTTAGTATTTCGTCTGCTTCAACATAAGGGTTTCAGCATTCTGACCAATCACTGATCTTATTTTTACAGGTACAGCTATTAATAGATGCACCAACATTCAAAATTTGAAAGTTAGGAATAAAGTTTTGTTCCAGAAAGAATTTAAAATAAATACATTATGTATTATTTTGATATATCGATCTGTATTGACTAATGTTTAGTGTATTTACATGCCAAATTGTATGGTTTAAAAATGCTTTATTATTTAGAAATGTGTGATTAAACCTCTCTGAGCAGCATAATGTATAAAATGATCAGTATAGTTTCTCTGGGGCCATTTTGAGTTTCTTATACTCAACCGTGGTCTTTAACACTGCTGGCGGCCTTGTGTGTGCCATCTACTTTTATAAGACACGTGCTCACTTGTTCGAAATAGATTACGGCCTTGTGTGTGTCATATACGTTTAAAAGACACGTGCTCACTTGTTCGAAATTGATTACGGCCTTGTGTGTGTCATATACGTTTATAAGACACGTGTTCACTTGTCCTAAATTGATTACGGCCTTGTGTGTGCCATATACTTTTATAAGACACGTGTTCACGTATACACTGCTGGAAGCCTTTTGTGTGCCATCTACTTGTATAATAAAAACTGAAAAGAGGATCCCTTGGAACCACCAATACAACCAAGAGAGTAAAGTAACTGACTCGTTGTATTGGGTATGTACATGAAAGATCCGTTAAGAAGCAACACATCTGAAGCTCCTAGCACCGGCTTAAGCGATATTCTACTTCTAAAGTCATCTGTATTGGACTGGATCCTTGTTTTCTTCTTCTACAATGCATACGGCCTTATGCATGCCATTCCCTTGTTTACTTCTTAAACACTGCTGACTGCCTGTTGTGTGTGCCATTTACTCCCATATAATACTTGCTTGGGGACCAACGAGCCCAGTATAGGTGGCTTTGAAGTAGAGTACCTCTTAAGCTGGTGCTAGGGGGCATGAAAGGTGCTGCTTATTACATTACCTCTCATGAACAGACACAATAAACCCGAGTCTCCTACTTTATTCTCGTAGTTGTGTGTTGCTTCCAAAAGATTACCTTTATCAGTATTTATTATGTATTCTTCTTCTAACTGCTAACGACCTTGTGCGTGCTATTTACTTCTATAAGACCCTTATTTACTATGCTGACGGTCTTCTGCTTTCCAGTTACTTGTATAATACTCTACTTGTATAATACTCTTGTTTGCTTCTTCTACAATATTGGTGGCGGCCTTTGTGCGTGCTATTTACTTTTAGATGACCCCTGTTTGTTTCTATTTCTGGCGGCGTTTTGCGTTTCAGTCACTTGTTTAAGACCCATGTTTGCTTGGCAGCCTTCTGCTTTCCAGTTTCTATTCCACGATTTGCTTATTTTACCATGCTAGCGGCATTTTACGCTCCAAATATTTTATATTTAAAGGCCTCATGGCATATATGGCCCCTTGTTCGTTTGCTACACGGTCTGCTGTATGCCATGTGTGTATTATAGGACCCCTGTATTCCGCAGGTAATTGTTGCTGCACTCTTTAAACATTTTATAAAGATAAATACTGTCACTGTTCAAGATGAAAGTATATAAGTTGTAGGTCAGTTTAGGTGGGTTATAATGTCCGATACGTTGTTTACATGATAAAACATGGCCCGTATCAAACGTCGGCTGCTTGTCCAGCACGGTGTAACTATGTGTCTTATCTCCTACTGTATCTGTATCTCCGCTCACACAACTGGTATGCGTCAATGCGGCACCAACTAACCATACTAATCAGTTGCAACCATACATCAATAGTAAATTAAGCCTTCAATTTTTTTTATTTTTTTTTTCGAAAATAAAAATAAAATAAGAAGAACAATACGAACGATCTTGAATGCAGAAAGTACAAGAAGTTTAATGTGAATTTGTTGGTTAATTTTCCAAAATAACATGTAAGTGAGGAAGTGCCGAGTCTTACGGATGGCGGGAGGTATACGGTACTTTTTCTACCCAGGAAAACGTGGGTTTTCTGCCTCTACCACTAAACAATCGACCGTCATATATAGCCTAAAATGTGCTGAAATGACGTAAAGACAATTCGACCAATCACACAGACAAAGACATGTTTTGTCTTTCAAAAATATCATGATCCTAAAATGGTGTCGATAATGATTTGATATACTGATACATCAATCAACCAAAATCAAAAATGTTACATATCAATGAAATATTTTAGTGATGTGTTGTGTTTGTTTTGGTGCAGAGGTATTTAAATTGCCACAGCATGAATTTTCTTATTATGACCTGACCTCCTGAGTAGAAGCTGCAGGCAGACTATTAAAGTTGACGAGTTTTATGTATTTCCAGTAACAAGTGCGATGTGTTTTTAGTCTAAATGTAAGTGGAATATGACTTTTCCATCTGTAATACAACTTCTATAATTATTAAATACTTGCGAGATTAAAGACAAACTCAAAATTAACAGCAATTTGTTAACTTTTCGTCTTCAAAATCCAAAACCAATGCCTGCAAAATGCTATTATAATATTCAAGGATAATAAAACTAATTGAAAACAGCGGTTCATTGCATTCTTGCCATTCACTTACCACTTTAGATTAATAAACATTATTTGTATATCATATTTAATTGACTCGAGACAAATAACTCGGTTTGCACGATCAGATGATACACGAAATAGTTTGTACTGTAGTTTGAAAAGATGTATCGTCAGCATATAGAGCATGAAATATTAAAATTGCAAACACTGTTTACATGAACTATTTTTACTGTATACATCCCAAAGAGCAATGTTTACTGCATACATCCCAAAGAACAATGTATCGTCGGTGAAATTTAACATTTTAAAGTGAAAATACTGTTTACATGAACTATTTTACTGTATACATCCCAAAGAACAATGTATCGTCGGCATATGAAATATGACATTTTAAAGTGAAATTTTACTGTATGCATCGCCCCCAAAAAAGCTGTGTCGTCGACATATAAATAAGAAATGTTAAAGTTTAGACACTGTTTACATAAATACTTTACTGTATACATCCCCAAAACAAAGCTGTATCAAAGCGATCGTCTCCCTGGTCGAGGGGTTCACGACGTTGCGTTGTAAACCTTCTCGACTCTCACCGCTGCAGGTTTGAATCCCACTGGGAGCTCGAACTTGTAAATGAGAAAGTGTCGATTCCAACGGATAGCGGGAAGTACTAATATAAATGCTTCTACCCATGAATAAAGGTGGCCTGATGGTCTATGGATACACAGCCAAAAATGTGCTGAAAAAAATTACGTTTAACAACAAACAAACAAACTGTATCTAACTACTGTCCTGCCATCCGTAAGAATCGACACTTTCTAACATGACATCATTCAGCAAAATAAACCCACACAGAATCACATCAGAGGCAAAACAAATAAATAAAAAAAAGGAGAAACATTGTTGGTATTCAGTGAATTCGGAAAAAAACTTAATTGTTTATAAAAGCAGTCTTATATGTAACAACGCCGTTGGACTGTTTTTCACGATCAAAAGATGATACGTCACACCTGTAGGAGATTCGTTACCTGCTTCTTGATTGATTGGACGCTTGTCATGCTCGTAGAATCGTAATTCACAGGTGCTTGTTAATAAAAGTGTATACTGACATAAATTACAGGCGCCCATGTGTGAAAAATAACGAAATATATGCATATTTGCAATATTTTTCTCATTCGGTAGTGAATTGTTTGAAGACACTGTAAGGAAAGATTGGTAATTAAGAGAAGATAATATGTATAAAGGAATATCAATTAACCATCAGACGCATAATGAAATGTAAATGCTATACACTGTAATTGTTTGCGTCACCAGAAGACTAACAGTACAACATGTGTTATGAATGCACACGTGACATGTGTTATGAATGCACACGTGACATGTGTTATGAATGCACACGTGTAAAATGCTTATGTTAGTCATACACGTTTGACATCAGACGTATTTCAGCATTTGAAGGCTTTGAAATTGTAATGGTGAGTGGGAGTAAGGTTCATTTTTAATTCCTCTATTCTGGGAAGCCGACTGATTTGATTAACATATTCTTTGGACAGGTTTATTCTTCGACATTTGCATCATATACGCAAGTATTTATACTAGCTATAAGCACCTCCGTGACCGGGATAAACTACGTCTAAAACTTTCTCGGCTTTCACCGCTACGGGTTCGTCCGTCGGATGTGGACGTAAACCGAACGGTCCCGTGTATCGATTTATCCTCCGAGCACGTTAAAGAACCATAGGAATCTATTTGATAATAAGAGTAGGGCACGGTTCCCGGATTCCTATGTATCCTTCCCCTCTCTCTGGGGCGGCTCTAAATAACCTATGTTGATGAGCCGTTAAACAACATTCGATGTAATGTATCTCGCTGGTAGCGCGACTTGTCAAGTGACTAATTAATTTAAGCTTCGATTCTTAGGGATGGCGGGAAGTACATAGTCCTGTGTATAGTACTGGTTCTACCCAAGAAAAATGGGATGGTCTGCTTCTAACGCCATATATGGCCTAACATGTGCTTAAAATGACGTAAAACACCATTCAAACAAACATGATCCTAGATACCTTTAAATGCCAACTGCAAATGTAACGTACGAGTATAAATCCTGTTAAAAAGTTTATGATTGTATGCAAATTCTAAATCAAATATTGGGTGGTGAAGTCTAGCTCACAGATGTATAGTTTTGACTGCTCGGGTCATGCTTTACGTTCATTATTCACCAGAATACCGAACTTGATTTGTTTATTCTTTACGACCACTTCAGATTATATCAATGAACTTTCACAAACCCTTAATACAAACGATTTGCCAAAACATGCGCTCTCGTCACGCAAACATCTCGGTTAACCCTGAACTTAACTGCATTTACAGCTTTTGGTAAAACGTTATGAAAATGTGTGTACCGCTTTGCGAACAATTAGTTTAAACGTTCCAATTTAATACAAAAAGAAAACGTTCCGAAAATGTAATAACAACATTGAAATGCGCTAAAAAAAAAAAAAAAAAAAAAAAAAAAAGAAGAATTAAAACCAGACGCATATACATGCTTCCCAGTATGTTATAGATATAGCCTGGCGGAAATTCGGAAATTCTTTTATATTTACAGTTATACTGCAATAACAATAACGTAAGAGTGAGGTATAGTGCACCCTGGAACCCGGTGCAATCTCCCCAGTGAATTGTTATTGACACTGACCGTTCTAATGCTGTATTCTATGTCCAACGCTTTTATGTTTTCGAGTGACTTTCAAATTAATATATTTACATAAAATGCGTGTTTGTGATGGCGGCCACATGAAAGGATTGACAATAGGTATCACCTTAGAACGGTCAACACCACAAACATGAAAGGATTGACAATAGGGGTATCACCATAGAACGGTCAAAACCACAAACATTAAAGGATTGACAATAGGGGTATCACCTTAGAACGGCCAACACCACAAACATAAAAAGATTGGTAGGAAATCACATTAGAACGGTCAATGGCAAAAATGTCCCGCCGCTGTGGGTTAAAAGAAGGTACACGCTTACAACAAACAGCAAAGCTAATAAGAAGTAGGTCATGTGACATAACAAACACAAAAGGGTTGACAATAGGGGTACGCCTACCGCATTGGAATGGTCAGCGGTAGAAATAGGGGTTTAAGGGGTTTCTAGGGTCAAAACTCACTCTTAACCATAATGTTATCCCAATAAAACCGTGTTTTTTTTGCTTAACTTGTTTGTTTTGTTGCTTTAGTTTTAACATTTCTTGTTGATCAAGTAAGGTACCTATGACTGACTGACAGGTATTGCTTTAGAGGTCAGATCTGTTTAATAGCTGCGGGATTACGCTGTTATCTTTGAGCGTGTTGCAGCCTTCCTAAACCTATTAACTGGATTTGTAAACTTGTTTAAAATTAATTCATAATGAGATTAAGCTTTTATCCTAATGTACATCCGACATATGTCACGGCAAAGTTCTCTGTGATACTCAGATATACGGTTACACGCAAAATCAGAAGAAAAAAATCAGAATGACGAACGTCTTATTGATTGCTTCCAAGTAGATTGATTAACCCACTAACATACACGCACATATCAGAAACAAAATAATTTAAAATTTGATGTACTTATTAATTAACTTGGATATCACGATATTGAAACTGTTTTCGCTGCATATTGGGAAAAAGTGTTTGTTTTCCTTCAAACATTGGGTCAACATACAAAAGACAAATCAAATTATATTTCTTTTAATTTTTGTAGCCAAACAAATGACGGTGTAAAACATGTATTAAAATTACCTGTTATACAAACTGCCGGTGTTAGTGAGCGTGGGAGGTGTTGCACCTTATATTACCTCTCATGAACAGACTCAATAAAACCGAGTCTGCTACTTTTCTCTATTGTTTGTGTTTGTTGCTTCCAATGTATCCACTTTTCAGTATTTATTTCGTCTGTTAGTACTCGGCATGACTCGTTCAGATATAAAACTTTGAAGAAAAAAATGGTATTTACAATAGCTGATTAATTTTAATTCTTGATACAAATGTTGAAATAACCAACATGGATCTAACTTCCACAAACTCACAAAATCATATGCGATTTTGTCTGTTTCATTGTGGATAAACTGCGGCGGTGGTTTAGTAGTAGAACGTCCGCCTTGCATGCCGGAGGTCGAAGATACAATTCCCGCCGACGGGGTCATACCAAAGGCTTTATTTAAACCGTACTAATTCTCCCTTGTTTGGCGTTCGCCATATAAAGGGTAGTTCTAGAACTGGTCTGCCCGCTGGATAAATGTGACTGGGTGGGGTATCATGGCATGTGTCTACGGCGTGGTATTCCAGTGCGTAAGCACTACAAAGTTTATTAAGCATTGAGATCACTGCTACAAGTAGACAGTGTCATGATCCTAAAAGCGACGGTAAACCCAATACATACATATAATTGAGAAGATATGATTTCCGTTCAGACAAGCAGTAATGGTAATGATATATTGCCGATTTATGCATAAGGTCATTAGTGTCATCAGCTGACAATTTATTAAATTATATCTATTTAACTGTACAAACTTTTAGACAGCCTTTCTATATCTTCTAACCATCAGAATCATCTTTTTCTTAAAGGCGATTACAAGCTTGATATGTCCATAATTTACCCGTTGACAGTATCATGAAGTATCAGATCGTATCAAAACAATATCAGATGGGTCGGAGTATTTATCAAGAAATATCGGTGCTCGTTTTTTTTCACTTGACCACGTGTTGATCTTATCAACATCGCTTATATCCATATAAAAGTCACCTATATCAATAATAAGTCCATGATAAATCACATCGGTGTCAGATCGTTTGTAAAGAGACGATAATATGAATGTCAAAGAATGTAAAACGCAATGAAATATAAAACATGCATGATTTAAGGCGCTGAAAAGGGCAAAATATGCATACGCCGTGTTTATTTAAAAGATATTTAGATTGACAAATACGCCATTAATCTGTCACTTTGGTTTGCAGACGATACACTAACAAGGCACGTCTTCAAACGTGCACTGAGATTGAACAAAAAGTATATTCAAGTGTTAATTGTAATAATTCAAAACACTTTTTGGGGAAATAAAAGTACGCTTTGGTCGTATACGTGAATGAAGTAAAAAAATACCAGAACTCCCTTGGGAAATGATACGGTGTTTAAACAGGAATTTTGTAATTGACTTAAAAGTAACAGCACTTCGGACGAAATGATCCAGAAACCAACTACAAAGGTGGTACACGCCAACAGTAGCACTGCCTCATTGAGCTTTTGAAGGAGCTTTGAGAAAGTCTAGAACTTTGTTTGGTGCGGATAATTTGTAAATTGTTTAAATCATTCAAATGGCTTGTACATTATTGTTCGTAATGCTCGTGTCTGCTGAACGTTGTCGTAACTCTCGTCTGCCACTTGTCGTTTTGTCAGTATGACCATGATTTGCAGTTTTTGGCAGATTGAGAAGAATGTTAGGTAACCTTGGCTTACCTTGTTTATCTGACATTTAATCTAGAACTATTAACATCTTTCCGCCTTGTCAAGATGTGTTTAGTGTTTGTACCACGAATGTAATACTTTGAAAAACACCCTTAAATGCATGAATACAATGGGCTTTATGTATACAGTAAACAGTGACAAACTATCAATACTTCGAGGCGTCAATTAGCTCAAAACTCCTAATTTATCACAGAACTTATAATATATAGTTTATCACAGAATTATTAATACAATTTTGCCATATGTAATAAACATATGATTGCATTTTCATATGAGAATCATATTATATAAAAGGAGCCACACATGATTTTCATATAATACCTATCATATGATATTTATATAAAAAGAGTTTCATATAATTTTCATATGAGAATGAATAAAGGCTTCTTTTCTAAAACGTACACATTTTCATATGATTCTCATGAAAACATTATTTTTCAACTTTTATATGATTCTCATATGATACTTTTATGATTCTTATATGATACTTTTATGATTCTTATATGAAAGGGTTTATACATGTATAAGAATCATGTACTGCTCCTTTTACATAATAATCATATAATAGGTATCATATGAGAGTCATATGGAAAATTGATTCTGTATAACAATATATCGACATACTGATATTAATATATATATTGACAAGTGCCAAACATATCAAAACGTTCTTGCAAATATGCAGACAAATTATTTTAATGAAACACATATATACAACAACAACTTGGGAATTTTAAAATTTTCAATTTGCCTCCTGGGATAATGTTGATGGACTTTTTAAAAAGCCATAACGTGGCGTCGACTATACTTTCTCGTTCTAGCCGGGAATCTCGCTATTGCCGAATAAGTCCTTTCCCTAAAGCCGGATTAATTTTATGTTTATTTAACTAAAGGATTGTTTGCTTTATAAATAAGTAGAGAGGATAAATGCAGATTTAATAATCAAGATCGGAAAAGATATATAAATAAAGCCTATGAAGAATAAACAAATTAACATAATTTACAGGCATTTGGTCTGAATTGTTACCAGACAAATTAAACGATAAATACAAATAGTTTATCAATGAATGGGCTGGTAGAGTTGTATGCTTGCTAAAAATCAAACGGTTCGCTTTGCAAGTAGGTATAAAAGTCGAACAGGAAATGTAAGCATTTAAAAACAAACAACAATACATTACAATGATTAATAACGTGGATCCCTTGGAAGCAACAAACAAGAGGTAATTGTAGCAGACTCGGTTTTATTGAGTCTGTTCATGAGAGGTAATACAAGCCACAACACCTCTCATTCAAGCGGTATTCTACTTTAAAGCAACACAGAATGGACTTGATGATACCAAAGGACAGTAAATAATAACACTACTGATTTGTAGTCGGGGCAACTTTTTGACAATTTAATATTTTTGCAAGCATATGCTTATTTAACGAATAGAAAAAATAGCAAATTACGCAACTGAGATACACTCATTACTACATAAGTCACTTTTTATGTTATTTTTATTTAAAGTTATGGCTTCAATGTGGTTTATCTTGAAAGTGTGCTGCGTGCCATAGGTACCTTAATGTACATACTTATTAAAATAAATCAGCTACTTTTTCAGTTAGCTATTACTGATTTTTGTTTCATCTTGGTATAGAAGTTACGAAGCAAACCCGTTGATTAAACGTTTGCGGTTTTCAATTCGACATTAATGCGCTCTCAAACGTATGTGTGTATGTAAACGATTTGATTTGAGTGTAGCTCGTAGTGACTAGAGGTCGCCAAACATTTTAACAGTTTCAATGATTAGGCCAAATATTCATTCTTGATTTAAAAAAACACGAAAAAAACGCGTTAGAACACATTGGCTCCCCATTTTCTATCACACGTCATATTGACAAATAACCTATACATAATAGTCAGTAAACTATAAGGTCACAATTCTCACGTCAGTAAGATATATTTCCTGAAATATCTTCCTGACGGAGAACATCAGCCAACTGACACTGTGTTAATGATGCGTTTACAATGACGTCACCCACGTGTTTTTACAATCACGTCACCACACAAGTCGTCTGTGGATAAATGTAGGTATAAAAGTAGACTGCTTCACGGCGCATGTCCCACCGTTTATTGATGCCTGTGTAGCAGTCTAGGTTTAAAAGTCGAACAGGAAAGGTATCTTTAATAGAAGACAGTCAACCAAAATCACGCATCGAGACAACCAAAATCACGCATCGAGACAAACAAAATCACGCATCGAGACAAACAAGTACAATGTTAATAAGCTAGGCATGTGACGTCACAAACACAAACGGATGTACAATAGTGCTCCCGCCTTGGAACGGCCATTGACAAAAAAGGCAGCTGTTGGTTTAAATCAGGTTCTAGTGTGTGCCAACCCGCGCTCTTATCCTATTATCATCCCTATCAAACGGGACAGTCTAAATAAATAAATCCCCGCCAGGCTAAATTCTTTAAGTTAACAAATGAGGCAGCATTAATAGGCAATATGGATAACACATAGATGACCATGTATATATGAATAAGTCTTTCACATAACATAAATGCGTATACACTCAAAATGTAGGTCTGACATGTTAATTCGTTCGTATGTTTTAGCCTACTTAGACCAATATATATCATTCGCTTTTTTTTTTTGGCTTTTATATTTTAATACTTGTTTGCCGTAAGTGTTTTAATACTAAGGATTTTTTCAGTTATATCTTGGATATATTTTGTAAGCCTTCTAGCACTATGTATTGTGTATGTTGTTCTAAGTCCGCTTGTTTCGTAACATAACTAATATCGCAGTTATTTCCGTTTGTTTATTATTTATATTTGGCCTATATATAAATACGTTATGTGTTTATCATTTATTCCATTTATTCGTCTACTTGCATATTGACATAAAATACGCCCCGTTAGTTTTTCTTCATAACTTGCATTTGTTCAATCATTAATATCAATTATAAGACTAGATTAAAGCAAATTATTTTTGCATATTATTAACTGTTGATTATAATGCACCAATTATATATTTAAAACTACGAAAGAAAAGGACCAAAAAAAAAAAAATCAAAATGTTATTTAATTATATGCAAGCATGTGTAAAATCAAAAGGATACTGGATAAATATTTGAAGACGTAAAATGCAATGCTTGTTAAATACTTAAATACAAGATTCCCCTTTAACGACTCCTCTGCAGCTTTGTTAAAATAAGAATAGTGTATTTCTCTGAAGCAGAAGTATACAACAAATCACACAGAAGTTGATCTATACTCTTACAATTTATTGAACACAAGTGCGAAATACAAAGCCACTAGGTTTTAAATTTCTCGTATTCCATAATGCTTACGCATGAAAGTTATGAATGACTATCCGATTTTATTTGTTTATTACCATAAACAATTCCTGATTTGCCTACTTTGACAAATATGAATTATAAGTGGGGCTAATTTATGGGGTCAGCATGGCGTAATGCAAATACGTTAGAAAGGAAAACAAGGTTAAATGCGCCATATTTTGATTTTAAAATTATGATAATTTCTTGCCATTGAAGTGGTGTATTTGCAGATTGATGGTTTGACCTGTTCTTCTCTTGGTCAAGTGCTGTCATTTCCCATGGACACGTTTGCTTGCTCCCACATTGTTTGATTGTCCGATTGGTCAAGTAAATCATTTTACATATACCCTGCATTCAAACACAGGTTCACAAACTATTCTGTCAAGGTGACGTTCATTGAACTGAACAGAACATACATGTCTCTATCATACACAGATAAAACATCTATACGAATGACCTTTCTACAATGAAACATCACCCATTAGAATTGCTGTTAAGATTTACTAAAATAATACAATTGTTGAATTACAAATAACTAACTAGATGTGGCCACTGCAGTTGGAGTGAACTGAAAAGATTTTAATGACAATATATTTTGAACAATGTCTCTGCATCAGAGTTGTGGTCCCCCAGCCCCCAACCCTCACCCCCATGCCAGTACTATCTACCATAAAAAAACGTCCGTCGTATAATGCCTAATCTGTTCTAAAAATAACGTAAAACATCATTCAAACAAACAAACAAAACTATACAGTCCGAAGTTACGATCTATATCGTAATTTGTTTGTTAGTTGAGGGATTGTACCGAGCGCATTTTGAGCTAGACCTTTGAATTTATCTTTTTATAAATACATCAAAACTTGTACTTTGTTATTAATAAATAAATCTTGATTAGGTTTTTATCACACATGTGTCCACGGTGTACGCCGTACTTAACTTAAATTAACGTGCTTTGACGAAAATCGTTCAGATGTATTGAAACCTTTGTAAAACCTCTTCGAACTCTGAAGGAGATTTGTATAATTAAGTAGCAGTTGTACACCTCAAAGAGTCTCACTCGCTACGAAATATGTTTTATTTCGATAAATATGAATGCTCTTTTAAACGAATTCAATTCTCGTTTGTTTGTGTTACCGTTCTTTTGAAAACATTCAATATATCCACAATGCGTGTATAATAAACCTCGTATGTTATTAAAATCCCATTCTAGGATTTTTCTCTTCATTAGAAATCGATTTAGAACGAGAGAGTCTCCTTTTATGAACACATTTAGCATTGCGAACCTACTGAATGAGCGTAACAAATTGACAACTTGCATTTTATTCACGGGAATATTTGTTGAATAATGCAAATCGAGTAAATCGCAAATTCGATTGCATGGGCACGGCACCGTTCAGTACAAACGCGACCGAGGGTATTTTGTTTAATATTTGGAGAAATCGGATAAGTTTTGCAAGTTAAACATGCGAGTATGTCGTTTCTGCTTAGATGATCTTCACATCCGACATTATAAACTCTTTGTAACGAACTCTTTCTGATGTAAAATTGTAGTAGCAGGCATTACAAAAAAAAGTGAGGGAAAGGGTGTATAATTTGAACATTGCACCATTACTAAACCTTTTTAACAGTCACTTTTTTGTGTAAGATTTTAACAGCCGACATAACACGAATTTAAATGTATGGTTTAATCCAATTCTTAACGAGCGCCTCAGTGGTCGGCTGCGTTTGAAGCCTTTTAGAAACTAATTTCTGGGAAGGAGCTCAGATATGGTGTAAACCGTATGGGGTTGTGCTCTGCGGTTTGATTGCATGTTGCCATTGACCGGTCAGATATGGTATAAACCGTATGGGGTTGTGCTCTGCGGTTTGATTGCATGTTGCGATTGACCGGTCAGATATGGTGTAAACCGTATGGGGTTGTGCTCTGCGGTTTGATTGCATGTTGCCATTGACCGGTGTAAAGTGTATAATGTCTCGTTATGTTTTTCTGTTTTACATTTCGTATATTTGTAAAGCACATACTTATGTAGTTTTCTTTTTATGACAAGACTCAAACTTAAAAAGGCATCTTGTTTGTTTTAAAAAACTATCGGCGTCCCGGCGTCCCGGCGTCCCGTTAGTTTTTCTACATGCATGTATGAATATTTATTTATTTATTTCTGTGACAAATACATATTTTACTTAATTTGCATTTGTTCATTCAATAATATTAGTTATAAGAATAGTATAAAGCAAATTCGTTTTGCATATTATTAACTGGTGGTTATATTGCGCCAATAATATATTTTAAATCTATGGTAGAATAAGACTATAAATGAAAACTCAAAACTGTATTAATTATATGCAAGCAGGTTAAAGTCACAATGATAATAGATAAATACATCGAGACGTTTATTTCAATCCTTGATAAACATTTCAAAAATACCGTGTGTGCCTTTAAACTTGAAATTTTACTATTTTCCCACCAGCAATACATACAAGATTAATGCCAGTTAGCGCGTTTTATCCTAGTTGGGGACATGCTTTCAGATGTGTGCCTTGAACGTCGTCAGTATGTCCACCCTACACAATCTTGTACAACTTAATTACTTATTGAAGTTTCTAATTAACTCCCAATTTTCTAGGATTTTATCTTTTTCGCCTGTCGCAGCCGTCAATGGTACAGATATCTGGCTTTTGAACTTTCACTAGCTCTCTCTTCATTGAAAGAAATCCGTAAATTCGTCGTCATTAAAACGAAGTTAAATAAACAAGCCGTTATTGACAAAGCTGTTAACGTTGCTAGGATGATAACGGACTTAAGCGATTAAAGGGATTACGCCGGTAAACATGATGGAGTCTAACATAGCGATAGCCGAGGAATGTCCGCCATGATCAGTATTAAATTGATACTCACTTCCTTGCAAATTCCATAATATAAATAATGTCACCACCCGTTGATGGAAGAGCCACATTAATTATAAGATGACGTTAAAAACGCTCCAACAACATGCAAAACACACACTGCGGCTGACTTGATGAAAAGGCGGAATTGCATCGTCATTTAAAACTTAAACGAAATATCAACATCATTACACTATAGTATCATCATCATTTATTAAATATATATATTATTTGGATGACAAGACCAGGTTTATCAATCTCAGCTGCACCTTTGCTACTGACTACATGTTCCAATACGGTGCCCATGTAACAACACTACTGAGTTTGCAGAGTCGCCTTATTTGCTTCTATTTCCCCTTGTTGTTTTAGTTTGTTCATATGAAGGTGCGTTTGTTGTTGACTGTGTTCTGTGAATGCTACATTTCCTGTTTTATACCGACTTCTATATTTGGCTAATATATTGTTGTCTAATTTCAGTGACCGTAAGCGGACAGACCATGTTCGTCTTTAATCTGACATCACTGATAGATACAGAACAGATTATCAGCGCAGAAATCCATCTTTACAAACGGCGAAAAACCAGATACAACAAGAAAGCTGTGTTGGAACTAGTGTTACATGAGATAGCACCAACATATACAGTCGAAAAAAGTACAGTTACTATTAATCCTGAAAGTTATGGCTGGCAGTGGTTCGATGTAACAAACAATGTCGAACGTTGCCTTTCTGAAAGATTTGAAAGACCTCATTCACTTGGATTAAATTTTAAAATGGCAAAATCTCATGGCCATTCCAATGTGCTTAAATTAACGAGATTTATGCATCACCATTCGGTGCCATATTTAATAATTTACTCTAACGATACACAAGATATCGGTTTAGACGAGATAGAGCAAATAAATAAAAAAGAAAAAGAAATGTTACACTCTACAAGTGATACGAAATTAGATATTGTGTTACCCGAAAGAACTAAAAGAGAAAAACGAAGTTTAAGTGATAATTCCGCGGATATTCCAAATTACCGAACACGAGCAAGGTCATTGTCAATCTTGACCAATGAAATTCCAGAAGTTCCAGAAGACTACCGGCCTTATCCAATCGGCGCTAACATACCAACACATCCGGGGATGTTACAAACTCGAAAAGAATCCAGGCACCGCCTGACCGACACGAGTCTTATTCCATATCCGGGTGAATATGTTGACAAACGTAAAAGAAAGAAATTACAAAAGCGAAAAAGAAAAAACCTGAAAGGAAGACGAAAGAATGCACTGGAACTTCCAAAGGAATGGGAAGATCTTCAACATATGGCTGAAGAAAACAATTCTGGTGGAAATTTGTGTGGCAAAAAGAAGCTGATTGTAGACTTTAATGATATTGGATGGGGGGAGTGGATTATATCACCAAAGTCATTCAAAGCTCATTATTGTGCAGGAAGTTGTCCATTTCCTTTAACAAAGGTTTGTATATTATCATTATTATTCGAGGATATGGTCCTTCAATGTCACATGTCCTGTTTGACTTTTATATATACTTTTGTTGTATATTTATTTCCTCGGATATACATCTTCTGTTTAATGGATATATGCTAATAGACCGAATATATTGGTGGAAAATATGATCCACGTGTGGATCATGCCTGAATGAAGAAGCAATTATATTCTAAAGTGTCTGAAGTTAACTACGAGTCGTTAATGTACCATTGCAAGCATCAGCAATGGTAGTCCACGTGCCTCAAGTGTGCGCATGCGTAGCATGCCAGTGACAGATATTTCACAGTACCTGTCACTATTTATTCATTTTAGCTTTCCATAATTCGGTCACGGTCTTTCACGAGAACTATATGTGGCGTACGGCAGGGAGTTGCGCCCGGACAGCCTTTTTGTCATTGATCGCTTATCAGATGTTCACAGAGGTTTAATCTTTGACACTACCAATTATCGTTCATGGTCAGTGAACAGTCCGTCACTTTTCTTTAGTCAATTTCGTTTGCATTCCCTAATACCCTTTAATCGTTTTTTGCCCTCGTTTGCTTCATTTTAGCTGTTGTTTGGCAGTTGTATAACAGTGGGTATCCATAAACACTTGTTTATTTATGAATACATCAAGTTTCATGAAATCCAATACCCTTGTCTTTTGGTAATTAATATCCATTTAATTACCGTGTTTTAAACTTACCTGACCTACGTAAGTGTGGGAGCAGTATTTTTATTTTAGAACTACTGCACGTGTTCTATTTCGCCTTTGGACTTGGGAGACATTGGACTCCCAGGAAGTGCCCAGCGGCGGATTCATAAGGGGTGGGAGGGAAGGGGCGACACATTCTGTAAAAGCCTCCGTGGTTTTGGAAGGATGTCAACTGTTTTGTAAAAGTTGCACCCACACTAAATTTTATAAGTTTTGAAAAAAAAGAAAATGAATAATTGTTTTCTCCCAATGCTTGTTTTCTCCCAAATAAAGTTGCCACCCCACTAAAATCTAAATATGTTGTGCCCCCTAGTCATCTGAAATCCTGTATCCGCCCCTGGTGCATGCCTGATTATACAAACTATCGTAACAGTATCTTATTTACCTACCATATCATTCATAGCAGTGTCTTCTTTCACGTCGTCAGCCATTACTCACACCTGTTTTCACAAAAATACAATTAGGTGTACTTATACAAACATTTGACTTTTAGTAACATGGCTCACGCGTAGACTAATGGACGAAAGCAATCTTTAGTTTTGCATATTCTTGCTTCAGTGTACCTTATTAATAAGCTAAGCTCGGTTAATTATATTTACATAATTGGCATTGTTTACTATAAATCGTGAAATCGATATCATGTTTTGGGCCATTTTATTTTCTAAACTAAAATTGTTTTTCTGGACTCATACTGTCATATCTTTCTTTAGAAATGTCCGTTGCTGAAGTAGCTCAGTTCAGAAATGTCCGTTGCTGAAGTAGCTCCGTTCAGAAATGTCAGTTGCTGAAGTTCAGAAATGTCCGTTGCTGAAGTAGCTCCGTTCAGAAATGTCCGTTGCTGAAGTAGCTCCGTTCAGAAATGTCCGTTGCTGAAGTAGCTCCGTTCAGAAATGTCAGTTGCTGAAGTAGCTACGTTCAGAAATGTCCGTTGCTGAAGTAGCTCCGTTCAGAAATGTCAGTTGCTGAAGTTCAGAAATGTCCGTTGCTGAAGTAGCTCCGTTCAGAAATGTCCGTTGCTGAAGTAGCTACGTTCAGAAATGTCCGTTGCTGAAGTAGCTCCGTTCAGAAATGTCAGTTGCTGAAGTAGCTCCGTTCAGAAATGTCCGTTGCTGAAGTAGCTCCGTTCAGAAATGTCCGTTGCTGAAGTAGCTCCGTTCAGAAATGTCAGTTGCTGAAGTAGCTACGTTCAGAAATGTCCGTTGCTGAAGTAGCTCCGTTCAGAAATGTCAGTTGCTGAAGTAGCTACGTTCAGAAATGTCCGTTGCTGAAGTAGCTCCGTTCAGAAATGTCCGTTGCTGAAGTAGCTCCGTTCAGAAATGTCCGTTGCTGAAGTAGCTCCGTTCAGAAATGTCAGTTGCTGAAGTAGCTACGTTCAGAAATGTCCGTTGCTGAAGAAGCTCCGTTCAGAAATGTCCGTTGCTGAAGTAGCTCCGTTCAGAAATGTCCGTTGCTGAAGTAGCTCCGTTCAGAAATGTCCGTTGCTGAAGTAGCTCCGTTCAGAAATGTCAGTTGCTGAAGTAGCTACGTTCAGAAATGTCCGTTGCTGAAGTAGCTCCGTTCAGAAATGTCAGTTGCTGAAGTTCAGAAATGTCCGTTGCTAAAGTAGCTCCGTTCAGAAATGTCCGTTGCTGAAGTAGCTCCGTTCAGAAATGTCCGTTGCTGAAGTAGCTCCGTTCAGAAATGTCCGTTGCTGAAGTAGCTCCGTTCAGAAATGTCAGTTGCTGAAGTAGCTACGTTCAGAAATGTCCGTTGCTGAAGTAGCTCCGTTCAGAAATGTCAGTTGCTGAAGTTCAGAAATGTCCGTTGCTGAAGTAGCTCCGTTCAGAAATGTCCGTTGCTGAAGTAGCTACGTTCAGAAATGTCCGTTGCTGAAGTAGCTCCGTTCAGAAATGTCAGTTGCTGAAGTAGCTCCGTTCAGAAATGTCCGTTGCTGAAGTAGCTCCGTTCAGAAATGTCCGTTGCTGAAGTAGCTCCGTTCAGAAATGTCCGTTGCTGAAGTAGCTCCGTTGAGAAATGTCAGTTGCTGAAGTAGCTACGTTCAGAAATGTCCGTTGCTGAAGTAGCTCCGTTCAGAAATGTCAGTTGCTGAAGTTCAGAAATGTCCGTTGCTGAAGTAGCTCCGTTCAGAAATGTCCGTTGCTGAAGTAGCTCCGTTCAGAAATGTCCGTTGCAGAAGTAGCTCCGTTCAGAAATGTCCGTTGCTGAAGTAGCTCCGTTCAGAAATGTCAGTTGCTGAAGTAGCTACGTTCAGAAATGTCCGTTGCTGAAGTAGCTCCGTTCAGAAATGTCAGTTGCTGAAGTTCAGAAATGTCCGTTGCTGAAGTAGCTACGTTCAGAAATGTCCGTTGCTGAAGTAGCTCCGTTCAGAAATGTCCGTTGCTGAAGTAGCTACGTTCAGAAATGTCCGTTGCTGAAGTAGCTCCGTTCAGAAATGTCAGTTGCTGAAGTAGCTCCGTTCAGAAATGTCCGTTGCTGAAGTAGCTCCGTTCAGAAATGTCCGTTGCTGAAGTAACTCCGTTCAGAAATGTCCGTTGCTGAAGTAGCTCCGTTCAGAAATGTCAGTTGCTGAAGTAGCTACGTTCAGAAATGTCCGTTGCTGAAGTAGCTCCGTTCAGAAATGTCAGTTGCTGAAGTAGCTACGTTCAGAAATGTCCGTTGCTGAAGTAGCTCCGTTCAGAAATGTCCGTTGCTGAAGTAGCTCCGTTCAGAAATGTCCGTTGCTGAAGTAGCTCCGTTCAGAAATGTCAGTTGCTGAAGTAGCTACGTTCAGAAATGTCCGTTGCTGAAGTAGCTCCGTTCAGAAATGTCAGTTGCTGAAGTAGCTCCGTTCAGAAATGTCCGTTGCTGAAGTAGCTCCGTTCTTACATATGTTGGTATGTAGGAGCATGCGGTTATCTAACACCGCGGTCAGATCTAACACTGTGGTCAGATCTAAAATAAAATCATTATCTAGCTCATTTCAATTATTTCTATGAAAATAAAGCATAACATAGGCACATGTCTTTTAGCAAGTGGTATAAAATTGGAACACGGTTTGTTAATAGTATTTTTAAATGTATGTATACTTGTTGCGGTGTGTAAGAGTATGGGTTTAGTTAACACTGTGGTCAGGTCTAACACTCTGGTCAGATCTAACATAAAATCATTATCCTGTACTCTTATGTATCTGTCTTTAAAACTGCTGTTAAAGCAGCTCAGTTCAATTCCTATGGAAATAAAACGTAAAATAGTCACAGGTCCTTTAGCAAGTGGTGTGAAATTGAAACACGGTCGGTTAAAAAGACGGTCGGTCGGTTAAAAGGTATTTTTAAACTTCGATTGTAGAAGTAGCTCAGTTCATTTTCTACGGAAATAAAACAAAATAGTCACGGGTCTTCAAGTAAGTGGGCACTTCGGTTATTAAAATAAATTTAAAGCATTTCAAATTTCGATTTCCGATAGTGTTCTTGTTGTGGTATGTAAGTGTACGGGGTTATCTAACACTGTGGTCAGATCATATCTACAATCTAGTGGTTTATCCAGATTAAGGTTTAGTATTGTTGACGCCAACCAGTCAGTGTATTAGACTGGTAAACATAATAACTGGTGGAGTCTCGATTTTTGACGAGATATAACCGAGTTTCAGCTGTATCCATTCCGTGTTAACAATGCTATAGAAAAGATGGTATTCTCGCACGGTTCTAAAGGTGTGCTTGTCTTATGTTTACAACTGCACTATTTGTTATGGCTGTATTATACCTGACAAGGTTTGACAGTGCGGTTACCCTATATTAGGCGTTACCCTTCTTCCTACACGCGCTGAGGTTAATTGCTTCGTATCATGAAAAGGTCATTCGGTGCTACTTTGTTGTTTTTGCCCATAACACTGATCGTATTCTCATTACAAATACTACTCCTCCCACGTGATCGGTACTTGTCTATTGTGTGTTAAATATAACAATCTGTGCTTTCTACTGCTTCATTAGTTCAATGATCTCAGATAGAATCGACATGTATCGTGTTTTCAATTTGTAGATATTGGTCTGGATCTTTTTACGCCTTGGTGTAACTAAGACAATGAATTTTGACCAAATATAACACGTAGGCAGTAAATATCCCTCAGCAAATGCGCTATATTTACATGTATCTTTTTTCCTTCTAAGAAAAGCTGTTTTCTTGAATTTCCGTTCATTAGTTCATCCTGTCCGCCTGCAGCAACAGTCTGTCTCTCACTAAGATAATGTGTCTGTTTATATACTGAACACGGGATCCCATTGAAACAACGAACACGTAGCAGACTCGGAGTTACTGAGTCTGTTCGTAGAAGGTAATATAAGGTGCAACACCTCCCACACCCCTGACACCGGCTTGAGCTTAAATTATTCTCGTTGAGTGTGTATGTACAACTTGTAGATGATAATTAAGATGGAGTACTTGTTTACAGAATGGTGATCAATGTTATTGTTCTTTTATTGCTATGAATTGTGTGGTCTTCTGGTGTTGTCTCTTTACTATCTCGTTTGCTATCCATTCAGTTGTACTTTTACGTATTTCTTTTAGATGTATTGTTTATCTCTGAAGTTGTATTGTACGTATCAAGAAACGCAATGATCGCTGATCAAATTTCTGTCGTTCATAATTTTTTTTATTCCTATCCTTTGTTTTTGTTCATCGTGTTTTACTCGCATGTAAAAGGTCACGTTTAATTTCAAACGAATCACATGGTAATGTGCGAAGAAATATGTTTCTAATTTTGCCTAAGGGAATGTTGTCTTGTTTTTGGACTGGGATATACGAAACATCACTTTATTATCGTTTAAGAGTTGCCTTGAATTGCACTGTTTTGTCAACTGTTCACTGCTATACATCCAATGTCTACATATCCTGGATAACTGTAGTTTAATGTCGTATTCTCTTGACAAGTACATGTGATTGTTGTGGTTAGATCTGCAAGAAGATTATCGTTGCAGTGTCAATTGATCTCTCAAAATCATTTAACGTACATACAACACGGATTATTGTCGCTTTTTGGTTACCTGTATTCTGTGAACGCTACATTTTCTGTTCGACTTCGTTACCTACTTCCATATGCTTTCTCGAATTTTCAAACCTTGAAACTTGGTTTGCGTGAATGATTGCATTTTTTACTGGTTCAAGATTGTTATATACGAAGGTAGTGAGCTTTGCATCTCCTATTGTTGGTCTGTCCCATTTCTTTACACATACGTGCAGCTCCTTTAAACGTTAGACCTGAGATCAATATAATGGAAATATGACTGTTAGATGTTCTATGACTTGCTTCTCAATAGAGTGTCTTAATTTTGAATCTCTCTCTCTCTCTCTCTCTCTCTCTCTCTCTCTCTCTTGTTAACGTTTTGTAAACCAGGTGAGGTAAAAGTACGGTCGGTCTGTTTGGCATTTCTGTAATTCTTTAATCTCACTTCACTGATGTTAATGGAGTGACATAAGAGATAATTGCCTTGCAAAATCACAGCAATTTTCACTTTCTGTCGATATGTAATGTTAACTAACATGAGGTCAAAGTCGATATGTAATGTTAACATGGGGTCAAGGTCGATATGTAATGTTAACATGAGGTCAAAGTCGATATGTAACGTTAACATGATGTCAATATGTAATGTTGACATGAGGTCGATATGCAATGTTGACATGAGGTCGATATGTAATGTTAACATGAGGTCAAGGTCGATATGTAATGCTGACATGGGGTCGATATGTAATGTTAACTTGAGGTCGATATGTAATGTTAACATAAGGTCAATGTCGATATGTAATGTTGACATGAGGGCGATATGTAATGTTGACATGAGATCGAGGTCGTTATGTAATGTTAACATGACGTCAAGGTCTTTATGTAATGTTAACATGAGGTCAAGGTCGATATGTAATGTTGACCTGGGATCGATATGTCATGTTAACATGAGGTCGATATGTAATGTTAAAAACATGAGGTCAACGTCGATATGTAATGTTGACATGAGATCGATATGTAATGTTGACATGAGATCAAGGTCGATATGTAATGTTAACATGAGGTCAAAGTCGATATGTAATGTTAACATGAGGTCGATATGTAATGTTAACATGAGGTCAAGGTCGATATGTAATGTTAACATGAGGTCAACGTCGATATGTAATGTTAACATGAGGTCAAGCTAAGCCGGTTATTGCACCTATATAATAAAACATGTCACGTAAGCTTTTCTTTTCACCAATTCTTTATCTTTGTAAACCTTTGTCGGTGTGTCAGCTGATTCTGATCGCGTTGATTGCGTTGTGTTTGCACCGTTTGACCGTCAATATTGGTGTAATTCATTCATAGTGTTGTCGTTTTCATTTGTTTGTTACGTCTTCACTTCATCAGTCACGATTGTTGACAACTATTAAACTATAATCCCATTTTGTAAGGTTTCCCAATATAATTTTCAAAGCTGAAACGTATCGCCGTTGTCTATCAAAATGGGTCGAACAATTATTCTCAGTGATTTCTAGATTTGATTCATGCGTTTTCAATATTTTTCTACGACCTAAAAATTAACTACTTGTTATCAAGATCGTACATAGTTTTTTGTCATCGCTTTGTTTGTTATATCGAAGTGTTTGTGCTGTATTTTATAGTAGGAAGCGATCGTAGTTAGATTTTAAACATGCGACCGAAATGTGTGTGGCGCATTTTGCCTCGCGTTTACATAAAAGTAAATACTTTCATCTTATAAATCCTGTAATATAAAAGTAATATTAAAGTAATATAAAAGTAATATAAAAGTAATACAAAAGTAATATAAAAAATTAATATAAAAGTAATATAAAAGTAGAAACTCAGATTTCAAAAATAATCACAGGATACAGAACTCACAGCGGTCAGTCATACCGATGGCTTATCCATTAATACCTGTATAAAGGTAATTGATTGCTATAGGTTAATCTAATAATCTAATAAGATGAGGTAGTAAATGGAAAATTAAGTTCCTACTGTTTTACGAGATGTTTTCAGATTGGATTTTCATGTAAAGCCTTCAGCTTGAAACGATATCTGGCAAAGTGTAAAGCAATATTTCCGATATAACACTTGATCAAAAGTAATGGCATATGTTCGCCGTTTTATAGAGAAACAGATAATGGATTTTAAAGTTATTGTTGATTAAACCGTTCTGAAAAACTACTAAGGTTCTACTTAAAGACACCAATGTCTCAATGGTGGGTACACGAAAGGATAGCAAACATTTTATGACACGTGGCTTCTTTACTTTTGTTTGTAAACATGATATCCGCATTATCAGCGGCGCGAATGACCCACTCGACTTCATTAGGGTGGATTAAGAACTTGGTTATTTATTTTATAGGCGTATTGATGTATATTGAGGGCTGGACGTAACACTGCTTCACCTTGTTCTTTATGTATGCATAGTTACAACAGTTTCGCGTCAAACTTTTTCTTTTTAATTTAGTCTTCATGTTCCTGACCTATTTTTGATCTAATTTAAAGAGACAAATGGCAGTCTTGATTTTGTAAAAACTTGCGTCGTCCCGTTAGTTTTTCTACATAACATGCATTATTTCAATCACTAATGTTAATTATAGGAATAGCATCAAGTTGTTTTTGCATATTACTGACTTCTGATAATATTGCACCAATAATATATTTCAACATTTGGTAAAATAAAGATGTAAATTGTATTTAATAAAAAATGATATGCAAGCAGGTTTAAAGTCAAAATGTCACTGAATTAATAAATCGAGAAGCTAATTTTGATGTTTTACCGAAGCATTGCGGTGTAGTGGTTAGAGTGTGTGCCTTGCATTCGGGAGGTCTTGGGTTCGAGTCCCCTGACCGCGTCATACCAAAGACTTTAAAAATGGAGTAGTTACTTGTAACCCATGCCTGACAAGCAATTAATGGGTAGTACTAAGTCTGGTCAACCCGATGTTAGAATAATGTGTCTGGGTGGGGTATCATGTACTACGGCGTGGTATTCCAGTGTGGCAGCACTATATCTGCTTCAAATAGACTAGACAGATATATAACACTACACACAATCTCTCACACAATAGTCCAGAAATAATGCCGAGTCAACGGGGGATTCTTCCCGGGAGCTCATATGGTAGAGGGACTTTAAACCTTAGAAATCATCATCTTTTGATGTTTGTTAAAAACTTCAAGATTGCCGTGTGTGCCTTTAAAGGGACACATGGCAATATTGCAGTGTTTATAGAGCATTGATATTAACGTCTCGGTTTAGTTATACCGTATGGTTTTTTACTTTAAATCTGCTTGCATATCATTAAATAAGATGTTGAGTTTTCATTTGTTCATCTTATTCTACAATACGTTTAATATATTATTGGTGCAAAATAATCAGCAGTTAATAGTATCCAAAAAATATTTGCTTTGTACTGTTCTTATAATTAATATTAATGATATTGAATAAAGGTTTTTCATTTTATTTAACTTAATATATAAGCTATACAGTTTCATCGTGACTATTATCCTATGCGCTATTCTACATACAAATCTTATAATTATATTTCAGAACCTGCGACCCTCTAACCACGCCACGATACAGAGCTTGGTCAATGCGGTCGGTATCAACGCGGATGTCCCCGCTCCATGCTGTGTCCCCGACAAACTGTCCTCCATCACCTTGCTCTACTTTGACGAAAACAGAAATGTCGTACTGAAGAACTATCCCAATATGACAGTGCAGAAATGTGCGTGCCGGTAGTTGATGAAAGCCTAAATGCTAGCGTGGACATCTGCTATAACGTGTGATAGTAAAGCAAAGATGGTTACTGTAATACGTGGAATCGTGTTAAGTAATTAGGCAAAGTGCTAATAAATAAAACTGTATCAAGTAAAGATTGCGAAATCGATCTTCTTTGATGAAAGCGAAGTATAGATACAAGGTGCAGTAACAGTGAACCAAGAATATATGTGACTGTTGACAAAATAACGTATGGTCAGTAAAACTATCGGTAACGCCTTGGCATATTGGGCCATTGGTATACGAAGCATAAAAACAAAGTGTTCGGATGACGTATTAAAAATGGGACAAAACTCTTTAAAATAACATCTCCACATGTTAAATCTCAATGGTTTACTCAGGGACCATTCATTCGATAGCGCTGGAGGTGGAAACCAGAGCTGGAGCTGGAAATCAGAGCGGTGTTGGCTTTGGTGAAGACTCAGGCACGTGTTGCTTTTTTTCAGAGACGATAAAGTGGCGTGTTGTATGGGTGTTGCAACCTTCGTGGTTGTTAGACAATGCATTTGAAATTGCATGAAAAAGGACGTGATGCAATGCGATTGTAATGAGTTAAGGACAAATCAAGGGATGAAGAAAAAGGCCTCCCAGATATAGACATCTGCAATAATTTAGACTGGCTAGATTAAGAACAATAAACGGAATGAAGACATGTTTTCATTGACGATTGCAGACGACATATGAACTATATGTATTAACTGTCAAATACTGAGATATATAGATTTTAGAGTAGTGTTGACGTCGTACAGGCTGGTCCCCTTACCAGTTATGACTGGTTCCCATACCAGTTAGTATAGTACCAAGTTCTTCATTGCATTCTTCTATTACATGTATTTATTCATCATGTGTTCCAGTAGCGGATCCAGTAGCGGGGAGACATGGGATGTAGACCCACTGAGGTTGTTAAAAATGTTGTATGTGGTGCGGATTCAAGGTGGAAATGGGGTCCGCACCCCTTGATAGTTGAAAATAAAATGTATATGATAAGGCTCCTCTGTTGAACAACCCTAAATCCGCGCATGTGTTTTGTTGTGACTTGTCACTGTGTGACCATTTTGTCTATAAAAAAAACTGTTATCTACCTCAGTATTATAACGTGAACAGTCGCTGTAAATAATCATAGTATTTACTATTTTCTTAATTCAATTTACACTATTCTTTCTTACATCCAACGTTCCGTTTTTCTAAATATATATAAACAATTATCCGTGTATGAAAAAGGAATCCGGACACTGCCTTTAATTTAAAAGATCAATTAATAAATCGGACTACCATACAGTTTAAGTAAAACAGAACCAGTGATATAGGATAGTTCAGTTTTTCCTATTAAAACAATTGCAAAAAGTCTCCGATTCCAAGAAAATGACGATGATCCAAATCCATAGACGCTATATGAATAGTGTTGTTTTTGTGTATAACTCAGGGGTAGACAGCTGCGCCTGGACACAGACTATCATCCTTGCATTCGTGTACCAGTCCATTGTAAAAATCAACTCATTTTGTTATTTAATTAAATTACTTCATTAACGCACTAATTGTGATGTTAGTCACGTGATGTTAGTCACGCGTCACATGTATAACAAATATGTAGAATAGTAATTATATAAATGACATAATAATTCACTTCAAGTTCACACATTGATGTTCAGTTCCACGAATGGAATATCCAATGACAACGTTTGTTGAAATTTAATTCCATAAATATAGTATGCAAATCCATTGAAATAATTAACTATATCTAAAAATAGAATGTACAGTTCCTTGATCGTATACTTAGAGTACTTTCCTACATATCCTATTTGAGCAAAGCGCAACCGTGACCTGGATGGTTACGATGCTTTTGAAACCTTCTCACCTCTCACCGCTGCGGGTTCGAATCTCACTGGGAGTTCGACATTAAGTGACATCGTGTCGATTCTTACTGATGGTGGGAGGTATACAGTACTGGTTCTGCCCAGGAACTAGTGAGTGGTCTGCCTCCACCACAAGTAATCGACCTCATAGATAGCCTAAAATGTGCTAAACATGACGGAAAACGCAGTTCAACCAACCAACATATTTGAATACGACTGTGTAAGTTGGATACAAATCTAAACCAAACAATATGGCTCTCAAAAAGTGAATAAATTACGTAGTAGTACAAGTAAGGAGTATATTAAAAATAAAATAAAACAGTTTCCTATGTGATAGGGAAGACATGTGACGGTCTTCAGAATTTTCTGACAAGTTGAAGTGCGTCAAGTTAAAAAAGCCAGTTTTTGTTTATGCATTGTTCTTATTGTTGTTAATGTATTAAGCATGTCCTGTGAGTATACGTAATTCTATGTTATTAATAAATTTTGATTAGAATTATTAGATTTGTGTTTTTGTTGGTAATCCAGCGCTAGACGTGTGTGATACTTGTAGATGGGGGTATGAATCTGTATACTCTCTCTGGAGACCTAACCTATCAATCTACTTCTTAGATATGATATTTTTGCGATACGTGTGATCAGGGTCCATATATAAGGACCCTGTTGTGATGAGGGCGAAGGAGAACAATCACCTTATTTCGTCATTTAATACTGATTGTGGTTAACATTTAACAGTAAATAATCAGTTTCTGAACTGTTAAGATAACAACATTTCGCCAATAACAGCATAACAGAACAAGCCTCGATCTTGTAATATCAATAACTTTGACATCAACGTGTCAACCCTATACAATAGTGGACCCGTCCATGGTCGAAATGAATAGATTGCTTCACTGCGCATGTTCCAGTTCAATCAAAGAAGCCTTAGCTGTGGAGCAGTCTGTTGTATGAGCTGTGTGTGTGGAAGTATTCAATTTAAGCTATAAAGGTAAATCAATCTCCAAATCTACATTTAGATTCTATTATTAAGTACACAACCTGGGTCCTGAAAAAAATGAGTTATGTCCCCCCGAGAGGGGGCAAAGGTTTTTTGGTATCGTTGGAAAGCTTAGAATGTCTACACTCTTTTGCAACTTGTTAGATTTTGTTAGACGTGTCCGTTTCCATGATAACGATGATCAAAGATGGCCGCCGTTGGTTTTTTCTGTTGTATGACTGTAGCGCATATAAGCGGTCATATTGGGTTGAAAATGCATAAAATGTTAAATGTTTCTTTGGGAACATGTTGATATAATACACTTGAATCTATTTCATGCAGGTTTTTTTAAAATCAATTGCACTACTAACACAAAAAGGGGAGGTAATTTGAAAACTATTTTGTATATTTTAGTGTGCAATACATTAATAATTATTTTCTGTCATTATCTGTCATGCTTTATTAATCAATTAACTTGAATATAATGAAATATACTCATATAAACAAAATAAGAAAGACGTAAAGAAATAAAAGAACATATTCAGACAAAATATGTATAAAAGGGAAGTAATAAAACAAATCAATTTTGAATACAATTTTACAAAATTCAAAAAAATGAGATTTTCTTTTCTTAAATGTTTCACTTGTTATAGTATACTGATATTGTATATAACCTGACAAAACGAGGCATTGCATTTGTTTCGATTCCATAACTGTGAGCAAAACTTTACAAGCTTCAACCAAACAGTAATTTACAAACCATTTGAAATTGAACAAATAATTGGGATTGGAGGAGCTATTCTACATTTATTATAGTTTCTGTACAATTTTACAGATCTAAATTTGTTATTTTACTCCTATCTGAAAGCAATAACACACTGCAAATCAAGACTTATGCATAAGCCATAAATATGTGTTGTTAATCATTTTTCAGTTAATTATCATCAGATTCAGATTCTGAATCACTGTTAGAATCAACAATTGTAGAATTTTCACAATTATGTAGGCATCCACATGATTCGGTACAGGGCATTCGATTTTTGAAGCATGAACACCGGTTTCCAGAACAGTATCCTGAGCAATTGCACTTTATTAACTCAAGAATGGCTCTTGGTGCTGGTGGAAGTTTCATCCAGTCTATGGATATTTCTTTACCAGATATTGTCCATCCATGGCCATGTGGACTCGTTACGTCAGGGGTTAAACTTGAGGCATTTTTCCAAATGAAAGCCTGATAGTTTGCTCTTGCTGAATGTTTCTTTAAGGCATCTTGGCAGGGGGGCAAATAGTTACTCTGAGGGTTTTTGCTACAAAACACTTGGTATCTGGCCTCATCTATGCTGGTGTAACTAGACGTGTTGTAAAGGGCACATGCAAACTTCTCAGTTTCAGACAAAACATCCTCTGTAACAGGCAAGTCGTTACCTAGACATTGCATTGACTTACATAGTTCTTGATCATTCGTCACAAGATCAAATACCTTCTTTTTACCCTTACCAGCAAATGCACTATTGGTATCGCATCCACTAAATGAGTGTAGGCCTGGTAAAGCCTCACACACCATTGGCCCAAGTTTCGTGGCAACTTCATCAATGTTAATGAATCGTGTCCGAGTCTTTGTACCAGTGTGAATAAATAATTCACCTGGTATCTTATGCTGTAAGTGGCAGGCTAGCATTATCACATATGTGTCGGGTGTCTTTATAACAATGCTGTCATACCCAGCCTCGGCAGCATGCAGTTCATGCAGTGCATGCAGCAGCATACGAATATCTGCCTCCTCCTGGGTAGAATGTAGTTCTGGAATTTCTTCACAAACAATTTCACTTTCATCATTTACAACCCTGTAAACATGACAGTTCGGACCATGTGCGTAAAACAGTGAGCGACCAGCCAGCTTTCCTACATACTGTGGCTTATTCCACTCCTGGAAGAAGAACTCTACAAGGGAAGTCTTGTTATTGCCACTAGATAGAAACTTCTTCCACTGTTTTGGGATTTTCTGAGCACCAGACGTGATTTGTATTTGTCGATCTCTTTCCACATATTTAATTGATAATTCAGGGTATTGGTCAGATACGATATCAACCCTTGCATTTCTATTGGTTTAGGGCAACACCCTATCAAGAACAAGGGCTGCTAATGCGGAGAATGTATCGGGTAATTCAAACAGACCTTGCAGCAGTGCCATCAGATCGATAATCCAGACAGCAGTTGGAGAAATATTCTCAGGATAGAGTCCTTCTCTATCAGCTCAGCTAACTTGGCCTTTGATGTTTTAATGTATGAACCGCCAACCTCTGCCAACGACCAAGGTATGGGACCCAGATAGTGTTTCAACACATATCTCAGATCCGAACTTCTAGACTGAGCCACCACAATCATTCTTGAAAATAAATTTCTATCAGCTCTTAGAATGATATTCTTATTACCAATTTGAACCTGCTTTTTCTTGCCTAAGCTGAAAAATGTCTTCAAATTCATTTTTTAAGTGGATCATAAAATGAGCTTTCATCATTTGATAATCGTGTCTTAACAAATGCTTCTGCCGCTTCCTGACCTTGTTGATTGGCATTCAGAAGATCATGACACACAGTCTTGTCGGCAACAACACCGGATGATAAGCTTGTTAGTTCATTTGATGTGCTGCTGTATGGATTAGATTTCAATGTCTCGACTAATTAAACAACCTTAACAACATCACTGCAATCTCTTACGATTCTGGTTGACGAACCCTCCTTGTGTTCATGAGTTTGACGACCATCAACACCAGCCATAGAAAAAACCTGTCTCTAATCATTGCTCGTTCATGAGCTGTAACTAACCACTTTTGTACTGCACTTTTGTTCAAACTGAAGCCAAAGATGCCACCGCGAGTTTTGGTTGCACGATTCAGTGTTTGTTCAATCGTTTGGTCTCTTGCAACTTGCGCAAATGAATGTGAACTTCTTTGAACCGCAAATTCACCGCTTGAAATATTTGCATATGCTTCAGGGTGGTTGGTTTCTAACATTTGAATCTCCATGAGATATACTGGCAAATACTTGGCGTAGTTGATGCGATCATAAGCGAACATCCAGGGGACCATGCTACGTATGCATGCCACTTGCAATTCCCAGTTGCCTTCCCTGGTCGATCGAATAAAATAAAGGAGTAGCTGGACCATTTCTATATAGGTGTTCCAGAATTTGGCTACAGGGACGACATTCGATTGGCAGTATGCTTGATACTTTTCTAGCAGGCACTCAAATGCATCCAACTCTGTGAATTCCTGGAAACGTTCAGGAGTTGGTGATTCACGTACGTCAGTATGGGTGGTAGCCAAGTCTCCACGAACCTCGGCTAATTCATCTTCATAAAGAATACTCACAAACGATTTCCATCTAAGTCGTAGCATGGCTTCCATGACCAGCTTATGCACTCGTACACCTCTATTACAGTGACGACCCTCATAGAGCCGGACCCAATAATACCAGATTCGATTATTATGTCCCGAAGACCAGCATCACCAAACCGTTTACCGATAACTGCCAGAAATGTACACGCGATGTGAAACGCACCCATACATGGAACAACACGTTTGAATTCTGTTGGATGTTTCCATATGATCTCCAATGCCTTTGCATATATAGCCTGATCGAAGACAATGACAACATCAGTTTTATGGAGTTGGTCTGCCATATTAATAGACCGTTTCAGAACATTGTACACAACAGGAAGCTGTGTTGGTGAAGCATCAATGACTTGGCAATACCCTACATCACATTGGCGAGGTACTGCAGATGTAGGTGTCACTTCGGCCTCATCAAGGTTTTCGAGTCTACACAAGAAACATCCAAAGTCACGTTTTACTGGTGTTTCATACACTGTTTCTGAGTTTATCAGAATGTCTTTGGCTGCGTCATACGGCACAGGACTAATATGCTTTCCTGCTGTGTATGGTAGAAGTGGCTGTATATCGGGTTTAAAACGTCTTTTACCAGACAGGACTACTTCTACTGGATCAATAAATGGACCGCACGTGTCGACCTGGCTCTGTATCACAATACTATTCGTACAATGGGTTGTGCCCCCACCTGAAAGTGTTTCCTTGAGTAGGTCGTTATTATCCCAAACGAACGTGGCAAATGAACCAGCGTTAATGTTACTTGGAAGTAATGCAATCTCATTGCCTCTCTGCAATAGCTGTTTCAGTAGATTCCAACACTTGATAGGACACACAGTTACCAAACTTATTCAGTAAAGACAAAATTCTGGAAGATCCCGTAAGGTCTTTTACAGTCAGTGCTAGCGAAATATGTTTTGGTGGAAATTAGACCACGGGAAGCGTTGTATAGTAAGTCTTGGCCAAGTGAAAGAATGAGTCGATGGATTTGCTCTCTAACTGTTACACGGCCGGTATACAGTATTTCCATAGATTCAGTTAGAAGCCAAGCTATGAAACTGTACCTGTAAATATTTGTAATTTAACTCGGAATGCACAAGTATAACATGTGCCATTACATTCAGTTGACAACAATACAAATGGCCATTCTAAACAAAGGGAAGTAACTTTTATAGTTAATTATAAATACACTATTAGATAAAAGTGTTCTCATGAGAGTTATAAGGTTGAAATCATGCATGGACTCTTTTATAAATGAGAAATCATGACTTTCAATGAAGAAGGTAACATATACAGTTTGTACGTGAATAAATCCATTTTTAAATATTTTTTACGAAATAAAAAAATCATGTTACCTCCCTTTTTGGATTTTTTTTACCTGAACATAATATTTCTTTAATGATTTTCTTTCATAATTGTGTTCTATATAGGGTTATATCATTATTTCAAAGTTTTTTTTCTTTTAAAAATACCAATTATAATGATAACAATTAATTTAAAGTGTACTGTTCGCTAAAATATACCAAAATATCTCACAAATTACCTCCCCTTTTGTGTTAATTAACTAACTATTTTTTTTAATCTGCATGGAATACATTTGCGTGTATTATATCAACATGTTCCCAAAGAAACATTCAACATTTTATGCATTTTCAACCCAAAATGACCGTTTATATGCGCTACAGTCATACATCAGAAAAAACAATGACGGCCATCTTTGATCATCGTTTCCATGGAAACGGACGCGTCTAACAAAGTCTTACAAGTTGCAAAATATTGTAGACATTCTAAGCTTTCCAACGATACCAAAAAAACTTTGCCCCCTCTCGGGGGGACATAACTCGTTTTTTAGAGCCTTATTTGAATATCAGGTTGCATACTTTTTAAAATTCATATTTAAAGCTTCTTTGGTATAATTTAGATTCAAAATTATAAAAAAAAAGGCTAGGTCACCACACTTATTTTCCAACTAGACGTCATTGAATAAGGCACATATTTCTAACTTCAAAATTTCACTAAAAAGAGGAAAAATAAGGTCATTGAACATTTTCACAAGTGAAAAACAAAAATAAATTTTCGATTGCATATATACATATCTTTCAAATCATACAAAAACTGTTGTAATTCTCATTCGTCTTTTTACTTTAAAAAGCAAACATATATGGACCGTACCCCGCCCACTTTTGTTTTAACCTAAAAATTAATTCAAGATAAAAAAATATGTTCTAATGATCAACTTTTTTTAAAACTTGTATATGTCAAGGTCCTATGACATTTCTTTCAAAACAAGTAAAAAAATATATAGGTCACTAGGCTTCTAATGATTTATTATTAAAAATTCTTTAAATTACACCCATTTTGGAGTTATTTTGACATTTTCAATGTAAAATACTGTACACACAATATTGACATGGAGATCGAAAATAAAATTAGCTCAGTATCTACTTTTATATATGTATTCCACTACTGAAAAACAAAAATCTGATTTATTCTATAGCAAAAGGATAAATTCTACTCAGAGCTACCCATACCCCCTATTTTGTTGACAACAAAAAATGATCACAAATGACGGAAAAAATATGGAAAAAAAAATTGCTTCAAATTTAGTATGTTACCATCTTAAATCCTACATTATATCCATATCTACTAGAATGAAAAAAATGAAACAATTCTGTTGTCAAATAAAACTATGATTTAAAAAATAAAATGTTTAGACTTGAAGATGTCAAAACTTGCCCAGCCAACATCCTTAACATAAAATACTACATCTTTTCATGAACACAACCATTGAATAATGATGGAATATCAAATTTAAAGAAATTGGCATAACAGTGTCAACAAACGTGTCAACCCTATCTCGGGAAGTGGATAATTCTTTGGCGGGAAAACGTACACATAATCATAACTCTGATCAGATTGGTTGTTTTACCTGATTGATGCGTAGAAGAAGCGACCATCGTCATTACGTTTTACTGTTATTATGCTAATCAGAATTAAGCTTTTGTTATGTTTAACTGTGTTGCTTATTTTACTGTGATGATAATGCCATCTGTGTGGCCCATGATTGGAAAATAAAGTTATTCTATTCTATTCTATCCATGGGTCAGAGAACCAGACTAAACGGAAACAAGCGTCTGCCTGTGTAGAAGGTGATGCAAGCCGGTAAGTGGTAGAACCAGGAGGTGCAAGCTAAAAAGGAAACAATTGTATATACCCGCGCCGAGAAGTGCGAAATCTGCGTATGAAATATGTCGCATCAAATAGATTCTAACATAATTTAAACGTTGTGTTCAATTGACGATCCTGTCTAGCTTAAACATATTCCTTTTACATTTGATTGCGAAACAAATTCTTGCCATTATGGTAATCCCTCCCGATAGCGTCCTAGTTAGAACCAGTACTTCGATAGCGTCCTAGGTAGAACCATACTTCGATAGCGTCCTAGGTAGAACCAGCACTTCGATAGCGTCCTAGGTAGAACCAGTACTTCGATAACGTCCTAGGTAGAACCAGTACTTCGATAGCGTCCTAGGTAGAACCAGCACTTCGAAAGCGTCCTAGGTAGAACCAGTACTTCGATAGCGTCCTAGGTAGAACCAGCACTTCGATAGCGTCCTAGGTAGAACCAGTACTTCGATAGCGTCCTAGGTAGAACCAGTACTTCGATAACGTCCTAGGTAGAACCAGTACTTCGATAGCGTCCAGTACTTCCATAACGTCCTAGGTAGAACCAGTACTTCGATAGCGTCCTAGGTAGAACCAGTACTTCGATAACGTCCTAGGTAGAACCAGCACTTCGATAGCGTCCTAGGTAGAACCAGCACTTCGATAGCGTCCTAGGTAGAACCAGCACTTCGATAGCGTCCTAGGTAGAACCAGCACTTCGATAGCGTCCTAGGTAGAACCAGCACTTCGATAACGTCCTAGGTAGAACCAGCACTTCGATAGCGTCCTAGGTAGAACCAGCACTTCGATAGCGTCCTAGGTAGAACCAGCACTTCGATAGCGTCCTAAGTAGAACCAGTACTTCGATAGCGTCCTAGGTAGAACCAGTACTTCGATAACGTCCTAGGTAGAACCAGTACTTCGATAGCGTCCTAGGTAGAACCAGTACTTCGATAGCGTCCTAGGTAGAACCAGTACTTCGATAACGTCCTAGGTAGAACCAGTACTTCGATAGCGTCCTAGGTAGAACCAGTACTTCGATAGCGTCCAGTACTTCGATAACGTCCTAGGTAGAACCAGTACTTCGATAGCGTCCTAGGTAGAACCAGTACTTCGATAACGTCCTAGGTAGAACCAGTACTTCGATAGCGTCCTAGGTAGAACCAGCACTTCGATAACGTCCTAGGTAGAACCAGTACTTCGATAGCGTCCTAGGTAGAACCAGTACTTCGATAACGTCCTAGGTAGAACCAGTACTTCGATAGCGTCCTAGGTAGAACCAACACTTCGATAGCGTCCTAGGTAGAACCAGCACTTCGATAGCGTCCTAGGTAGAACCAGCACTTCGATAACGTCCTAGGTAGAACCAGTACTTCGATAGCGTCCTAGGTAGAACCAGCACTTCGATAACGTCCTAGGTAGAACCAGCACTTCGACTTCGATAACGTCCTAGGTAGAACCAGCACTTCGATAGCGTCCTAGGTAGAACCAGCACTTCGATAGCGTCCTAGGTAGAACCAGTACTTCGATAACGTCCTAGGTAGAACCAGTACTTCGATAGCGTCCTAGGTAGAACCAGTACTTCGATAGCGTCCTAGGTAGAACCAGTACTTCGATAGCGTCCTAGGTAGAACCAGTACTTCGATAACGTCCTAGGTAGAACCAGTACTTCGATAGTGTCCTAGGTAGAACCAGTACTTCGATAGCGTCCTAGGTAGAACCAACACTTCGATAGCGTCCAGTACTTCGATAGCGTCCTAGGTAGCACCAGTACTTCGATAGCGTCCAGTACTTCGATAACGTCCTAGGTAGAACCAGTACTTCGATAGCGTCCTAGGTAGAACCAGTACTTCGATAGCGTCCTAGGTAGAACCAGTACTTCGATAGCGTCCTAGGTAGAACCAGTACTTCGATAGCGTCCTAGGTAGAACCAGTACTTCGATAGCGTCCTAGGTAGAACCAGCACTTCGATAGCGTCCAGTACTTCGATAACGTCCTAGGTAGAACCAGTACTTCGATAGCGTCCAGTAGAACCAGTACTTCGATAGCGTCCTAGGTAGAACCAGCACTCAGCAATGTGGATTAATGATCTAATTAAAATGACAGCTAGCATGGCCAGGGCGCGGATAGAACCAACGTCGCTTTACCACCGGACCACGAACTCAACGTTGCTGTTTGTTAGACAGTTTGTATTATATCAAAAATAAACGTGGAATGTGAAACACCATCGCTATGCTGTAACTGCCAACTCCAAAATCCACATGGTGAGGTGTAACTGACATATAGGCATTTAAAATGATTCAGACAATTATATAGCCATTAAAAATCTTCAGACATTTAGTAGTCAGGTTTAACCAACGATAGTATTTCTCAACATAATAGATACTGAAAAGATGAACCCTTTTAACGAAGCAACAAATACAAACAAGAGAAACAAGTAGTGACTGTTCGTGAGAGGTAATATTTGCTTGCAACATCTCTCATGCCATCTAGTACCGGCTTTAGCGGTATACTTCATAACCAAACTCCCCGCAGTGGTTACTTCCCCTTTCTGTTACAGTAATCACTGCCACCGCACACATTTATAGCTGAAATCCAGCTAAGTTTCATGTTTTGTTAAAATATTTTTAGGCCAATATTTCAACTTGCTTTGTTCATAATATAGAAAAATAGTGTGAAAAACGGTATCTGGGTACAAAAATAATTTATTTATATAAAAAAAATCAATTTTAGCGAACATGCACACCGGTTACTAAGTTACAGTACTTGTAAACAAGCATGTATTCCGTTGAGAACATTACAGAGGCTGTGCGTAAATTTAAAACCAGGTTGAATGTTTTCAGGTGATGATCGATGTTATTGTCAATTGCCTGTTGTTTACGGCAAGAGTTTGCTGTACCAAGCATTACCTAACGTATAGCCATTTTTTATAAGCTATCGTCACGTGATTTGTGTGGTGGCAGGAATTAGTGACTACAATATCCCCGCGAGGAGGTTGCTTCATAACCACAACTATTGATGATCCCCAAAGAACCAGTAAGTAATAACACTACTGCTAAACTAATAAACAAATAAACTGATGAACTAAGCCAACAAACTCATCTCTGGCTCATTGGGTTTATATCTGGAATATGGTCATAGATGGATTACCTGAATCTGATATAATTATGCACCGTCAGAGGTCCTCACCTGGCACTTTCGTGTTGTGTATTGTCCTTCGCATTGTAGCTCTTACAGTTCGTGGTACAGTGCGGGCCTACGGTGCCATTGCGTTTGGATGATGTGATTTCTACAGGACCATTTTACTCATATTTCTAACAACTATTATTTTGTAAAGCAATATCTTAGCAACTAGATCATACTTTGATACTTTTTAGACTTTTAAGTTTTAAAACAAATTTAGAGGAGTTGAGTTGAATTGGGGTTTTACGGCGCACCAACACAAAAGGTTATATGGCACCAACATAAATGAATATTCCAGGCCCACTCTCCATTTACATCGAGATGCACATATGCAGAATGTTCATAGAACCTTCTCACCTGCAGAACTACAGAATTGCTGCAAAGGCTGTTGTAAATACTCCATTTTTCGATGAAGCCACAATCATCGTTTTCTGTCACAGCTCTAGTAGCACCTGAAACAGTACAGGGATCACGACGAAGACCTTTAATGAACATGACAAAAATGACATGAACATGAATTCAGGGGCATTTTACCCCTCTGCATGGATAAGCAATTACCATATTCTTTCCCGGGAACCATACTGGCCATTAGACAGAGCAAAGGAAATAAAGCGTTTCGATTGGCTAATAAACGTATTTACATTAATTTGAGATTGCGGTCTAGTCATAGGCATCCCTACCTAATTTAATTGGTCTGGAGGTTATGTCCTTGGTAATTCACAAACTACCTTTGATATGCCACTCTTCAAGAAGAGTGGAGAAATGTGTCAACAGCCACAACAGCTCAATCCCAGTACAGCTGGAGGAGCGACCAGAGAACACAATATACGGGCTGATTTTCTTAAAGGGAGTACATCAGGATTTTCAAGGGGGTCTAGGGGTCCGACTTAAAATTGACAAATAATGATATTTTCTATTTTAAAGCACCTAAACATAATGAATGATCCTAAAAATGACCCCTTAGTTACAAGGAAATTCATTCTGTACAATAATACGTGCTATCCTAGGTTACGCACCAGGGTTAATTTTAGCATTTTATGCCCGATTTTGTCCTAGCTATATGGTGTATTCAAAGTTTAAACCTTAGCAATATGGTTCGAACATCATATTTTGATGGATATAAGTGTTTTATCATGAATTGGAACATTTTTATAATTTAAGATATTTCTAGAAAAATCCTGATGTACCCCCTTTAACGACATGAACAATACTTTATTGCCATTTCGATGCGTAGGTCTCCTTCAGTGGACAATCCGACGGTATGTTCTCTAAAATATACCTTCATCGCCAGAGAAAGTAATTTACAACAGCCAGCATACTAAATAATCGGATTTATTACCAGCCGTTCATCTTTAATAATTTACATAATCCGAAATTTAATTTTCTGTTAGAGCATAAATTAAAGATTAGACCACCAGTGAATCCACAAATAACGGAAACAAATCCTGCTTCAAGTGTTTTGACAATAATAAATTGTTCTGGATTTCGGTATATGACAGTCATTTGATGTTCGGGGATAAAGGAATTATTACATCTTTAGAAGTTTTGTCATCAAGTACCATTGACTAAAGATTCGTAAGGAAACACGGTCGCCAGCAAAGGTTGTTAACAAACGATACAAAATAAATTGTCTTCTTTTTGGTATTTGTCTTGCACTCCTGGTGTCAGAGGTCTTCAATTGGCACATTAATTGTACCCGTCTCATTGAAACAAGTTAAATAGAGTCTTAGCAAGGTGTTACACCAGATAAATGTTAACAAACATAATAATTCAAATAAAACAGACTGATTTTCTGTATTTTTCTCCACTCCACATATAGGTTTGTGTCTGCACTTAGCAGATAGGTAGGTGTCTGTATCAAAGAATCTGGGTTTGAGATGGGTGCCGGCTTCCATGTAATGATCGAATATCCATATGTATGCGTGTGTGATGTGTGGCTGCTTTTATGTGATGATCGAATATTCAGAAGTCTACGTGAGAGATGTTAGGGGCTTAGATGTCGAGGGGTCAACGCAAAACTATTGTAACTACATACGAATAAAGAAGGAGATACACTAGTTTTGCACTGAACCCTCGATGTGATGATCGAATATCCAGCAGTCTGCGTGTGTGATGTTTGGCTGCTTTTATGTGATCACTGAATATCCAGAAGTCTGCGTGTAAAATGTGTGGACCTTACATGGGATGATCGACTATCCAGCAGTCTGCGTTTGAGATGTGTGGCAGCTTTCTAGGAAAATGGAATATCCAAAAGCCTGTGTGTTAGATTTAAAGGCTTCCATCAAGTTCCATGTAATGATCGAATATCCAGAAGTCTGCGTGTGTGATAGTTGACGGTTTCCATGTGATGATCAGATATCCACAAGTCTACGTGTGAGATGTGTGATGTGTGGCTGCTTTCTAGGAAAATGGAATATCCAAAAGCCTGTGTGTGAGATCTGAAGGCTTCCATGTAATGATCGAATATCCAGAAGTCTGCGTGTGAGATGTGTGATGGCTTCCATGTGATGATCGAATATCCAGAAGTCTGCGTGTGTGATGGTTGACGGTTTCCATGTGATGATCAGATATCCACAAGTCTACGTGTGAGATGTGTGGCGACTCCTATGTGATGATCGAATATCCAGAAGTCTGCGTGTGAGATGTTCGGCGGCTTTCATGTGGTCATCGAATATCCAGAAGTCTGCGTGTGTAATGGTTGACGGTTTCCATGTGATGATCAGATATCCACAAGTCTACGTGTGAGATGTGTGGCGACTCCTATGTGATGATCGAATATCCAGAAGTCTGCGTGTGAGATGTTCGGCGGCTTTCATGTGGTCATCGAATATCCAGAAGTCTGCGTGTGTGATGGTTGACGGTTTCCATGTGATGATCAGATATCCACAAGTCTACGTGTGAGATGTGTGGCGACTCCTATGTGATGATCGAATATCCAGAAGTCTGCGTGTGAGATGTGTGATGGCTTCCATGTAATGATCGAATATCCAGAAGTCTGCGTGTGTGATGGTTGACGGTTTCCATGTGATGATCAGATATCCACAAGTCTACGTGTGAGATGTGTGGCGACTTCTATGTGATGATCGAATATCCAGAAGTCTGCGTGTGAGATGTTCGGCGGCTTTCATGTGGTCATCGAATATCCAGAAGTCTGCGTGTGTGATGGTTGACGGTTTCCATGTGATGATCGGATATCCAGAAGTCTATGTGTGAGATGTGTGATGGCTTCCATGTGCTCATCGAATATCCGAAAGTCTATGTGTAAGATGTGTGACGGTTTCCAAGTGATGATCTGATATACAGAAGTCTGCGTATGAGTTGTGTGTGGCGGCTTCCATGGGTTGATCGAATATCCAGAAATGTGCGTGTGCGATGTGTGGCGGTTTCATGTGATGATCGAATATCCAGAAGTCTTTGTGTAAGGTGTGTGACGGCTTCTATACGACGATCAAATATTTAGAAGTATGCGTGTGTGAGATGGCTTCCATGTTAGGAGGACTGTGTGTGAGATGTGTGGTGACATCAATGTTTCGATATATGTCTGACGTCCCAACCACTGAACGACAACAATGCAAAGAGGTTGTTTTCTAGATTGTTATTAATTTGAAGGGGAAACATCATATAAAACACATCCTAAATCAAAGTATAAAGAATAAGTTCAAGTCAATGCAATTTGCTAAATGCGATGTTCAGCACAAAAATGTGTAGTGAGACAATTATATGTTTTCGTGTGTTGCTAAGTGCCATGTCCAATACATATGTGTACTGCGACATTTATATGTTTTCGGCATATATTCGGCATTTAAATGCAGCCTTTGAACTTGATTGTTGAAATAAAAAAGCATTAAAACATTAAAGGGAACATATCGGGGAACATATCGGCACGTCAAAATGCCATTATATCGTTATTTTATTTGCCTAATAACCCGGCGTAATTTCTTATGATAAAGCACTGACGACATAACGGCGGCCATGACAATCGACCTCCCTGGGGCGCTATATGTGATCCCCTTACATCCATCATGGCGTCATAATATTTTAAACAGACAGGGTACTTAAAGACGAACAAATGGATTTGAATGTTTTTATGATGTTCGGTACTTAGAGGTTTGACAGATATTGCTTAGGGATATTTATGTTAGTTTGAGTCAATGATAATTGATAGATAAGGGAGTAGGATTTGATTGTTCTCTTATTATATTTAGCAATGTTCATAATATAGAAAAATCAACGTAGTTTATTATTTGATATTAAAATATGCAATTCCTGAGGCTAAATTTATAAACGTGAGCAAACAAAAATTAAAATTGAAAGATCTGAGTGTGGAAATGCATACATGAGAAATGCATACCCGTAATGTTGTTGGCCTTTTACTAGACGGTACTCTATCAATGTTGCCGCATGTGATTCTCATATGATCCCTATTTTTTCATGTATTATATGATACGTATACAAAAGCAGAAGTACATTATTCTAACGTAAAACCTTTCATATAAGTATCATTATAAGTACCATATGAAACTCATATAAAAGTTGAAGAAAAAAAAAATTCATGAGAATCATATGAAACCGTTTTAAAAATAAAGATTTTATGAATTTATTCTCACGTGAAAAGTATATGAAACGCCTATTTTATAAATGTCACATGATTGTTTTATAAAGAATCATATGTGGCTCCTGTTATATAAGAATCATATAAGACTCATAAGAGAATGCAATCACAGGTGTATTATCTATTGGGAAAATTGCATATGTACCTGTATACCATTTAATAGACATTATAAGACAAATGTGTGACTGCTAGTTAAACCACTGCATGCCCTTTATCCCTTATTAATTTATAACTCATTACAGGCAATGTACAAGGACTAGAGGCGTCCTGATGACATTATGTGATGTCAAATGTTCATGAAAAATAATTAAACCGAAGGTAACATGCCTCTAAAGTGAACAACTGTAGCACATTGCCACCAATCACTGCCAGATCGCCTTTAGTCTCTTTATTAATGGCTTATCCAACAACAAAGTTCTTGTGGAAGGCACTTGACCGTTTCTACCTACGGTCGTTTATCGTCTGTAATTTTGTCCACCACAAATCTATGACATCTGGTTAAACTCTGAACATGCAGTAAACAGTAATGAAATCATAAATTCGGACATCAGAAAACTTTACAATCGAGCAATTTGCTAAGCGACGTTTCTACCAAGTGAACTCCCTGGCCAAGCGACTTGACCATCGCCTACTCCACCAGGTAAAACACTTAATCAGCTATCATCGCGCTTGTTTATGTTCGTACTTTGATCTGGAACATATTAAAAATCTGATGTATTGCAGCCCCTATGTGGTACACTAAATTTATGTTAACTTTTTATTACCTTACGCATAAAACACGATATAGAATGTATGTATTTTAATTTAGATTCGCTGCTGCAGTTTTCATTTTTAGCGTTTTTATGAATGCTTGAAATTGGATTCGAGAACAGAAAACTATGTGTGGTCTGTTTGACCTGGTTTAACCGTTTAATAAAAAGATAAAATATAAAGCCGCCAAGGCTGTAATGAAATAAATCGGAGAGAGATACATGTAGTTTTGTTCGTAAAGTATAGGCTTGATGATGTATACAAACAGATTACCCTCAGATACAGAGCATTTTCAACATCATTTTAAATGCAAGACCATTTATTAAACACGCGAATGTGTTTAACACAGTCGCATTATTATGACAATTATCAAATTAAGTAAATATACAATGCTTTCTTTACTTAATTTTATCTTTTAGAAAATGTTTACGTAATGATTGAAATTTACGGAATATGTGGATTTGTTTGGTCATGTGTGTTGGTCGATTTTATGTGGTAGAGGCAAGCCTCCTCATTTTCCTGGGTAGAACCAGCACTGTATATCTCCCGCCATCCGTAAGAATAGACACTTTCTCAGTTGACAAGTCGAGCTCTCAGTGGGATTCGAACTCGCAGCGGTGGGAGGCGATAGGAATATGTAAAGGAGAGTAAACGTCTCTCACAGTTCAAATATGAACTGCTTTTGTATCTGATTTTAATGATTATGAATGAATTTAATTAATTGTCTTTAAATATAGAAAACGCTTCGTCTAAAACGTTCTCCCCTCTCACCGCTGTTGGTTCTGGGAGCTCGACTTGTCAAGTGAAAAAGTGTCGATTCTTACAGCTGGCGGGAGTGTCTATAAGGACATATCTGCCTCCACCACAAAAATGTCGACAGCCATATACGGCCTAACATGAGCTAAAATGACGTAAAACACCATTAAAACAAAAACAAAAAACAAACACTTTAAATGTATTTTTAATTGGAGCATAGCTTTCTTAAGCTAAGAATCATATAGCTAAGAAGCAGCTTTTTATAAGAATTATTCTGATATTGCTGTTAAGGAGTAAAAGCGGGTGGTCTGCCTTCACCACAAAAAAACGACCGTCATATGTAACCTTACATGTGTTGAAAATGACGTAAAACACCATACAAACAAACAAACAAATAGGGAGTAAGAACATCATGTCAAATAGCTCGTAGAGTGGGTGTTAAACCCTTGTGTAAATGATGGGACGATACCAAATGTATCTGATATTATCTATATTACCTATTACAATGGCTGAAAATCAATCATATCTCCAACTATTATGTCAAAAATATATCAAGTATGTATAAATCTCCATTACGGACATCTGATGGACAGGTGGCGACAGTGGCCGCTGGTCAAAATGTAAATTGCATGTAATTGACCACTAATTACATCACCCATAGGGCTTTTAAACCAGATGTTTCAAAACTAAGTATTGAAAAAGGTAGATATTTACAGAAGATGGTTATCTATGTTTCTAATAAAAGTAGGTGGGTCACAGATAGAGGTGGATACTTTTATTGGCTTAAACTATACAGGATTTCATCATTACAAATATATGACAATTCTAATACCACGTGACAGATATTAAAATTGCATATACAACAACATATTCATTACGTTTTCTTTGCTTCATGCATATTTAAACGAAAAAATACCAAAACAATCACACATATTAAGGTATGTAAATGATAAACGATGATATTCTGGAATAAGATATCTAGTTTTTTAGTTTGTTAAATTATAGATAGATAGCCTTAATACAAGGGCATCGGAAATAAATTTACTTAAACTAAGAATCATATATTTTTGTAATGACTGCAACAATTCCACAAGTTTAAACATGCTTGGCCTATTTGCGTTATAGTTAGGAATGTATTTGTTTCTAGTGTTACAGTAAGTATTACTAATCAAAATAAAGTGTTACTTGTCTTCAATATCGCTATCGAAGAAGTATAGTTTATTAGTCTCTGTTACTTGTCTTCAATATCGCTAGTGAAGAAGTATAGTTTATTAGTCTCTGTTACTTGTCTTCAATATCGCTAGTGGAGAAGTATAGTTTATTAGTCTCTGTTACTTGCCTTCAATATCGCTAGTGAAGAAATATAGTTTATAAGTCTCTGTTACTTGTC